>JAWNLB010000174.1:11747500-11790000 GCA_035041595.1 Drosophila basisetae | reverse complement strand
CAATATACAATAAGAAGCTTTAATGCTGTTGTAAAGAGCTTTTTATAGAGCTTTAAGTCGGCAGAACTGTTCGTGATAACTCGAACTTCTAATAGAAGATAATTGTATATTTAATTGTAATGCAATATATTTATATATATATATATATATATATATATATATACATATATTATGAATATTACACATATATAAATATATCCGAGAATGGATAAAAACTATCTTTGAGGGCAGTTCAATTGAACGAACAGTTTACTGTACCTATTTTTCAGACATACACTAAAACCAATTATACACACACAATAAAATTATATATATATATATATATATATATATATATATATGTGTATGCAAGCCTGTGCATGTACAGTTTTTATTTAATGAAGGCCTGCTTTCGATTTTCCAAGCGAATGAATAAAAAAAATTAGAAAGAGAAAAAATCACACACTAGAAATAAAACAAAAAGAATAAATGAAATCATTTTGATTGCAAGATGTTGTTCGTGTTGTTGTTCTTGTTCTTGGCGCAATGCTTGTAATTTTAGAACTTGGCACGAACGTTCCACAGTTTCTGTATACATACACATACTCTATATACATACATAAATACATACATACATACATACATATATATATATATATATATATATATATATATATATATATATATATATATATATATGCATGCATGTATGTATGTATTCTTGGGCACAAGCAAGCAAGCAACGACAACATTTTCATTCACCAGCAGCAGCGGCCTCTGGGGCGGCAGCATTGTGACGTCACACCACATTGTTCAGGTTGCTGGCCCCACTGTGCCGCAAAACGCAACAGCAACAACAACAACAATACAACAATAGAATCTTCAACCAGCTGGTTTTTGCAAAAGGCGACGTCAAAAAACAACGTCAGTTGGCAAAGTGCCAGCAGTAGCGGCAGCAGCAGCAGCAGCGAAACAAACGACACGAAATGAAACGAAACAAGTTTTTTTTTGTTGCTGCTGCGCATACGTCACAAGGCAGCGACGCATGCAGAGCAATAGAGAGAAAGAGACCGAGTAAGAAAACGTGCAGAATGCAATTGGAAGAGCCGGTTTTTTTCTTCGTTCGCTTCTTTACGATGTGCATATATATTCCTCGTTCCTTTTCGTTTTCTGCAAGCATGCAAGCAACGTTGACGACGTCGTTTGTGTATGTATACCAAAGCAACGACGACAAAAGCGCGCACACACTCACACACACATGCACAACATACATACATACATATATACATAAATACATATATATATACATATATATATATATATATATATATATATATATTAGCATATAAATATACACATACATACTTGAAGTTTTGTTTTGACTGTTTGCTTTTGTTGTCTTTTCGTCACGCAGCCGGCACGGCCGCCGCGTGACTTTCCGTTGCGACGGTCACGCCAATTAACATACATACATACATGCATATATATGTACATACACACACACTCTGTGTAACACAATATGTATGTATTAAATACATAGAAAACAAAATGATATACTTGGTATTTTGTGCATGAAACATGCGCAGGCTTTGGGCTTTTAACAGTGTACTCCAAAATTCCGCCCCACTGTTAAAAACTGCTGTTAACTTTAAATGGACTCCAACACATTCAACGCACGCGCACGCGTAGCCACAATTTACTTTTGCTGCTGCTGCTGCTGTTGCTATTGAAAAAAAAAAACATCGAGTTGGAGCTGGGCTTTAATTTGTATGCCTAGCTGGGCCGCGCACATTGCTCAAATGTCGACGACGACGTTGTCAGTGGCGCACAGTGGGCTGCATACAAAATTATTATTCGTCTGCCCCTCGTGTGCAGAGTGCTGTTATGTTTGTTTTTTTTCGTTTTGTTGCTTGTTGTTCTTGTTATTCGTGGTGCTGTTGCTATTTGCTGCTGCTGCTGATACGCACGCGGCGTCACGTTGCTAAATTGGCAACTCAAAAAACGCGAACAGACATCGCAATTTGCTGCGTCGTCGTCGTCGTCGACGTCAACGTTAGCATTAGCGTCGTGCGTGCTGTGTGTGGCCTCTGCAGTAACGAAATGTTTATATTTATAGCATTTGTTGATATTTTGCACACACACACGCACACACACACAGACAAATGTATGCAAGAACAATAACAGAATAAATAAAAATGACAGCAAAATTGATATTAAAACAGCATTAGCGAAGAGCGTGCAGCAAATGAGAATGAGAGAGCGACACTGATTGAAGGAGTGAGAGGCGGGAGACAGAGAGGGAGAGAGTGGTCGGAGACTGGCTGACTCAATATGCAATTTGTTCTAGTTGTAAGAGCTGAACAAGTTTTGACCAATCTCATTGGAATTTTCCCCAAAGAAAATGAAATAAATAAATAAAAATGTGTACATGTGCTGTTTGTATTTGAAATATTTAACTTGGCTCAGTGTGGCATAATAAGATGAATGCAGCACGAGGCGACCTATTTTTAGTATCGTTTCTGTATCGAATATATTCGTCTGCTTTTGGCATACTATTTGCCAACATGAATCACACCTCAAGTCTCGGTTGTACTAAAACAAAACAAAACAGAAATAATGATAAAAATAACAATCCAACAAATATATGTATGTAAATATTGTACAACAATTTTGTGCCTACTTTTCACATGAATGAAAGAAACTGAACCACACCCCAAACATGAGTGGGCGGGCCAGGCAGCGTCATCTCTATATACGATATATATATATATGCGTATATATATGTATATATGTGTCTGTATTATATGAATGTTTCATTTGTAAATGTAGCATTGTTTAGACATTTGGGAATTGTTTACACAAAATGAAACAGTTGTGCGTAATTAGAAATTATGATTACTTCCACAGCAGGCAGGCAAAGTCAGAGATTGTTTCGAGTGTGTGTGTAATACCCTATATAAATTAGGATATTTCAATTGATTTCCGCTGATAAAAGAAATAGAAAATAAGAGCTTGATATCAGTCTTAGCCTAACCAAATAACTAAGCAAATAAAAAAGAAAGGAGCAACAAGAAAAAAAAGAATCGCAGCACACACTACGCATAATCAAAAATAAACAAAAGATATGGCAATACTTGAAGCGTATATATATATGCAGCAGAAGCAGAAGCAGATCTGCCTCCCCACATCAGTGGACAATGGTACTGGTTAAAAGTATATGTACACGCACACATATATATCGCTATCAGTCATAGTTGTTGGCCATGCCGATAAGATAGTACAACTCTATATACACACACACACGTATATATATACACATATATATATATATATATATATATATATATATATGTATATATATATATACACCGTAATGAGCCATAATTCGAGCTCCTCCTCCACGAGATAAGATAAACAAAACAGCTGTGTGTATAAAAAAAATGTAAGCAAACTCAATTGGAGCCTAGTAAAATATGGGAACACAATTATATATAAAATATATCTCGAGCATATAGTGTAATTTATATGGACTGTATATAGTATTAACCAATATCGTGGAAATGCGGCAATTATATGTGGGAAAAGAATAAATAAAAAAAGAAATGCTTATCGCAAGTTGGTTTTGGGGCATGAAGTGTTCCACTCACGTACAGCTTATCTGCCAAAGGAATTCAAAATAGAACGAGTGACGATACGATACGATACGGTACGATTCCTGTATTTATGTTAAAGTCTGACATTACTTGTCCGATAAACTAAACAACCAGAAGCAAAAAAAAACAAACAATTTTGCCAATAAATTGATACATTTGCAAATGAAAGTCACCTCTAAAATTGTATTTTTGATATCAATAGTTAAAGTTCTTGCATAATCTCAATATCAATGTTGTGCATCTATTATGTATGCTTCATATACACAAATCGATATATCATTCATAATATTTCTAATATAATATGTGTTATCAACTAAAACTAATACCACATTATTGATAACACGAACACTCTCCACGATGCCTGATGCGTACAAAATGAACAAATGTATGAGCAAGGCCGCTTTCACAACCATTGTGCACTGTGAGAGAAGTGATGTGTTGGGCTTATCGAGCAGTTACCTGCTTATTGATAACGCATGAAATGCTTGATAATGCTGATAAGATATGTCAAGCGCATGATAGGCTCGGTTCGGCTATTTTATTCGCCCCTTATCAGTCAGACGACTAGTGCTGATTGCGACTACCAAATTTGTTTTTGATTTATTCACTTAAAACGTTGTCGCTTTCATTCATATACACGCATGCTAGAAGTACATTTATATCATTTGTACTGTATGTGTGTGTTTGGTAACACTGTGCGACCTGATGCATTTCATCAGTAGCAGAGGCAGCAGGCACACACACACAGCTTGCAGTATATCTACACGTCGCTGTTCACGTGTTAACTGTAAACTGCATGCTGCTGTTGCTGCGCTGCTGATTGATAGAGAGCATGCCTAATTATCGCATAGAAATATGTAGAGAAACAGAGAGAGAGAGAGAGAGAGAGAGACGATGAATAAAATTCCTTACTAACGCGCACATTGCAAGAGAGAGAGAGAGTGAAGTGGGGTGTAGAGTGGAGAGTTGCATCCATCTTCCTCTCCCTACTCTCATCAGCGCAGAATGCATTTGCAGAGGTAACAAAGGTGCACTGAATGAATACACGAAGACGAGTCAAAAACAACAACAAGGAGGCGACGCACAAGTGGGTGGGGTGCTGTGGTCCCGTTATGTGTCGACAATGTAAAAATGCCTATATCAACATATTCCATATATTTTCCACTGTTCAGCATTTTTTTGACAAAAATACGTTCATTCTATTATTTAATCTGTTCTTTTATGATCACACTGATATTTTACATTTTTAATTAACTACTTGACTTGCGATAAGAAACAATAACAAAATCAAAATCACCAATAACTTCCAGGGTATCTGAGAAACAAATCAATCAGGCAATTGACGTATACCAAATATTACGGTATTATGTGAATACGTGTACATGTACGCACGTATGTATGTGTGTATGTGTGCATGTGTGCATGTGTGCATGTGTGCATGTGTGCATGTGTGCATTACTATGCGATTGCTTGTAAAACGACGCTGCCTGTGCTCTGTGTTAAGAGTAATTTTGTATGTATATCATAGTGTATATTTTTAGTATATACACACACACACACGAGCAGATTTTGATTTTGGTAATGAAACAGGCACACACATATGTACATACACGTACACATCACAGGCCACGATACGTAACCGTAACGTAAATAGGCGTAATAAGCAGCATCGCAAAACGTGTAAGAAGAATTTCATCAACAACAACAAACGCATACAAACAAATCACCCACTGTCAGCTTAATTGCTGAAAAGACCAAAACGACACAAACGTAATCTGCAAGGTTGATAAAAATATATAAATAAAAAATAACTGCGTTTTGCATGATATGTTGATTTTAATTACAGCTGGCTATCAGCAATTTTCATAATTATCAAACTCAAGTTCAACAATTATCAATGAATATATGTTTGGCCCCACTGTGGACCAGATGACGGCATCGGCATGCGCGAAAAATTCTCATTATTTGTTTTTATTTTTTACTCGTTCTTTGCCGTTTGGTGAGTTTTCATGTTTGTATGGATACGCATATACAGACAAAAATACATACATACATATATATATATATATGTGTGTGTGTGTGTATGTATACGAATATCGGGTGCTGTTGCAGTCTTCGTTCCGTATACTAAGTAAAATTTATCTCTACTGTTTGCTGTTCTGCGTATGCGCGCGTACGTGCATGTGTGTGTTTGTGTGTGCATGTGTGTAAGCGTACATGCAAGTGTATGTGTGCAACTTGTTATCGCATAGCGTAAAACAGCAAAGAAGAAGAAATAAAAACCAAAACAAGTTTAATGACGTTTTGCGCGCGCACACCAAAATAAAACAGAGAATACGAAAAAGAAGAAAGAAACAAACATACTAAGACAAAATGCCGAGTATAGCCAAAACTCGTTTAGCCCAGGCAGCAGAAGTATTAGCAGGTAGAGGGAGAGAGAGAGAGAGAGGCACAGTTACAGCAGCAGCAACGGCAGCTTTGGCGAGCGAGAGAGACGCAGTTACAGCTAACAGCAGCAGCAGCAACGTCAATTTTTGCACGTCTGTTTTTATTACAATTTTTGCGGGTCGTGGGCCGTCCTTTCGGGTTACGTGTCGCCTATATGCGTGCATGTCTACGTGTGTGTATGTGTGCATGTGTGCGTGTGTTATGTATATACTTTAGCTTTTTTTTGGTTGCTGTCGGCTGTTGTGCGCATGACAAGCAAATGCCTTTTTATGGCAAGGGTTGCCAGCCACCAGCACCAAAAGGTACCGCGAGGGTTGTATCGTCCATCTTCCTGCCAAAATGCGTTCGACTACACCGTCGACTCAATGTGTGTGTGTGGGTTTGTGTGTATAATTTCTATAACCAATTGCTTGCCTACAGTGGTACTTTTCTTAGAGATGGAACTTCATGTTACACAATACTCAAGTTATTATTGGTTCCAAAAGTGTTTCAAAACACAAGATAATTTGTATAATAAAAGTAGAATAAAAAGTTTTGCTAATGTTTATAAAATAATATTATTAATATATATCAAGTGACCACTGTACCAAAAAATTGCATTTTGCTAAAAGCTCTTCAAAAGCCTAGATTTTTTTGGCCCACCAACTTTTGCATCACTGCACTTGCTTGTGTATGTGTGTATAAGAGAAGGAAGGTTAGCGATAGAGCTTTCGCACTGTATTAAAAAAAAAAAAAGCAGAAGATAAAGAAAGGCGCCACCAAACACAGCTCAGGAGCGATTGCGATTACGGCTCTCTCTCTCTCTCTCGGAGGAGATACGCGAGCAGCGCGATTCGACGCGACACTGATAGGAAATTATTGTCCGGCCGCCTGTCGCATTATCTAATCGCTGTTTGACTGCCTGCCTGCTGCTTATCAATAGTCAGTTTGTCGACTGATAAGACAGCCAGCCGGCAAGGCAGTAGCACAGCTTGCTGTATATTCCTATGCTATCTCTTCCTGCCACAGCCCCCCCACCCCCCACCCGCGACGGCCTCTCTTTTTCTATAGCTCTTTCTCTCTCTCTCTCTCTCTCTCTGTCGCTGATATAAGCGAGAATCGGGCTCATTCACTCTGCTCTGCACTGCTTTGAGATTTGTGTCAGTTTGCAGCAGCGACGCTTATCTACCAACAACAACAACAACAACAGCAACAGCAACAAAAACAGAGCCAGCCACACAAACACACACGCAAAAACACACGCTTTTTTCTTTTTTTTAAT
This sequence comes from Drosophila basisetae, assembly GCA_035041595.1. Lineage (NCBI taxonomy): Eukaryota > Metazoa > Arthropoda > Insecta > Diptera > Drosophilidae > Drosophila > Drosophila basisetae. Next base: position 11,782,659 of record JAWNLB010000174.1, on the reverse strand, counting down.
TGAACCTTGGGCATATTTCGTTAACTGAATCCTTAACAGCAAATCAGGCCCCAACATACAGTATATATACATGTATAGAATATATTCTAATCAAGGATCGATTGCCAGTTGATAATAATAATATTACGCGTTTCTTTTCTTTGTTTCGCAGCCTTTTGTACTTGAAATTAACTTGACAAAAAGGATTATTCAATAATCATAAATAAATAATGAATACTTTTTACTTTCTCATATCTTATTCTTAATATTTTGTCTTTTTTTGCAACTTCTGTTACTCGCGTTACACAGTTATTGCTGCTGTTCCTGTTACTATTTGTGTTGTTGCTGATACTGTTACTGAAGTTGATGAAATAAGAATGAAAGTAAGTGGTCATAATATCATCTCTGATCCCAGATCCTCTATCATTCTATTCTTCCAATTAGAAATTAAATTCATTTCCTATATAATAGATTATTATTTATGAAATTTAACTGTTTTTTTTTATTTTTACTATTACTGTTACTGCTTTGTTAATGCTGTCCCTCTCGCTCTCTCTCTCTCTCTCTCTCTCTATCTCTCTCACTATCTATCTGATTTTGTATAAATAAATAAATATGCTGTAGTCTCATGATAATGATAACGATAGCGATAGCGATAACGATAACGATAAACAAAATACAACTCACCGCCCGCCTTGAAGGTGGATGCATCGAAACTGGGCGCTCGCACCGGCTGCTGTTTGTCGCGCATATTGAGCTGTCGCTCCGTTGGAACATAGCTGACAGCCGCTGGCAGCGATTCGCCACGCGTCAATGGCGGCCGCACTCCATTGGGATCCTCCAGAGCGCTGCGCTTCACACTCGACGGACCGACGGCGGCAGCAGCAGCGGCTAATTCGGCGACGCTGACGCCAACGCCAACATGGCTGGGTCCGCCATGTTGCTGCTGCTGCGACTGCTGCTGCTGGCCATCGACATCGACATCGTCGGAGGGCGGACGCTTCAGATTGACGGAGAGTGCGGGCAGCAGCGTGGAGCCGGGTACCGTTACGGGCAGAGGACCGGGACCGGGTCCGGGACCAGTGCCGGGTCTTTGTTGTTGTTGCTGTTGGTTGCCAGCTTGTTGCTGTTGCTGCTGCTGTTGCATGTGGTGGGCCGTCATATGTGGAATGCGCACGGGTCGCACATCTGGTGAGGATTCCAATTTAACGGGAAAATCCATTAGCTGCTGCTGCTGTTGCGGTGGGGGTGGCGCATGTGGACCAATGCGGGGCATTTGATAGGCTGCCGCTGCTGCCGCCGCTGCTGCTGCGACAGCATGCTGATGGGACAGCGACAACGAAGCGGGTCCAACACTGGAAGAGGGTGCACCACCGCCGCCACCACCACCACCACCGCCACCACCAGCACGCTGCTGCTGTTGTTGGAGGACAACCACTTCACCATTCTCGTGGGCAACGCCACGCTGATGCTTGCTGCTTGGGTGGAGTCGCTTCATTTGGCGTGCAGCATCGAGGACGACTTCGATGCGATCGGCGCCCTCGTAGTTGACACAGCCGCGACACACCGCCTCCGAGAAGTCGTTGATCATTGCCCATGGCATGCGGGGCAGGTCGCATAAGTAGCAGTGCTGGCGTTTCGTTTGCAGCGACATGGCGCTCATCTCTCAGGTCTCGAGATTGGAATGCAGAGCGGAGCGAAGCGGAGCAGAGGTCGTAGTGCAATTGCGACCCAAATTTACGCGCGCAACGCGACCCACTTTTTTTTCCAGCGTCAGCGTCGGCTGCACGCACGCAAGCACGCACGCAGGCACTCTCTCACACACGCACACACACACACACACACACAAGAAGCACGGGAAAAAACCCTGTTTTTATTTTTAAATATATTTATCGCTGCTGGCCGATGACAATTATCGATAATTGTTTAATAATGGCGCCGCTTGTTGTTGTTGTTGCTCTTGTTGTACCGGCAATTCGTTATTTGCTTTGTTTGTGTGCATTTTTTTGGATTTTTATATGCTTATATATATATATATATATACATATATGTGTATGTATTATGTACATATAGCTTGTATATATAATATGTATGTATATTTATTCTGTTTGCAGCACGTTGTGCTGTGTGACACGTTATAGCCCCATATCTGTTTTTTTCTCCTTTTTTCCTTCTCTTTTTTACGTTATTGATTTTCGTTTGCTGCACAAAAAGATTTGTTGTTGTTGGTGTTTTTTTTTGTAGACGTTTGCTTTAGCACTGGCAAAAAAATAAATAAAGAAATATAAGTGGTTGTAATATATTGTTTTTCTTATTATTTTTTCTATTGCGCTGCGGCGCTCATCTATATATGTGTATATGTGTATGCGCACGTATTATACACACATACGCGTTACGTTTTTCGTACGTCTTTGTCGCCTGCACAGCACAGCACAGCAGCAGACACAGAGAATATATCCACTCGACACACACTCGTTCACTACACTCACACGTATACGCATACACACTCAGAGAGTGAGCGGCCAGCAGTAGAGACACGTACACGAGTGACGCTAAAATATTGTGCGAGCAACAAAATGCCGAAGAATGTTTAGCGTAAGCGTAACTTCACGCGGCAACGTTCGACTACAGAATGATGAAAATGAGCGGTGCGCAAAGCAAAGCAGCGTAAAAGCAAAAGCAAAATCAAACAAAAAGAAAAAAACAGGCACGTCAAATAGTCAACAGCATATCCGACCCAGTGGTAAATGCGCACATGCATAGCTCATACAGACCCGCTGATGAATAGGTTGTCGGTATTCAAAAATTAAAAACATATAAAAACATGAGCATATATGCAGTTATTGTTGAGACGTTTGTATGTTGTATGCATAAATTAAAAAAAAAAATTGATAAAAATGCGAGTGAGTAACTATCATTGTGTAATTACATGTATATTTATTTAGATATATAAATAAATATTGTTAACATTTGTCTAATTAAATTCAAAATTCAATTGGCCACTGGGCTGTTTGCCGCGTGCTGTTGTACACATTTTTCAGTGCATGCGCGCACGCTCTCACTGTTTACGTATGTATGCCTTTTGACACACACAACACAGATACATACATGTGCATAAGCTCGTACAGTGCATGCTCGGACCGCTAGAACATTTCCAATTGCACGAAATTGAACAGCTAGCGAGCGTGCATGCCAGCGAGCTCCCACTGTACCCAAATAATATTCCATGTATATGTATGTATGTATGTAGAGAAGTTTGTGCATGTATGACGTGATATACATACACTCAAACATACACAACAACAGTTGTGAGTACGTCGCGTACGTGCGAGCACGTCATAAGCAAAAGCAAAAAGCAAAGCAAAATCAAGCTGGTGACGACTGCCGATGGCCGATGGCCGATGGGCACGACGAATACGTCGAGTACATCGTGCAAAAGGGGCGCGTTTCGTATTGGGGGTTGAAACGAGAACAACGACCATTGCTCCAATACGCTAACATTTTGCTCTCCCTCTCTCTCTCGGTGTGTGTACTATGTATCCACATACTTGCATATGCACATTCGTATGTAAATATATACATACACATATATGTAGATGAGCTGCGTATACACTCACGAAATTATGGCAGATACACACACACATACATACATATGTATGTATATAAAACGTTCGTGTATCGATACACAAATGTAGACCTTGAATACGTAACTGCTGCTGCTGCTGCTGCAGCCAGCGTCGCTGCTACGTCACGTCAATTGCAGTAGTGCAGCAGCAGCTGCAAATGATTGCAGCAAATTTTTGCTGTTTCTTCTGTTATTGATATCCTTAATATCCTCACGTTATGCACCAATAATTTACATACACACGTATTTACATACATACATATGTACATGTATGTACATATGCACATGTAAAGACACTCAATCAATGGCTAAAGAGACATCATACATTTAGCAGCAAGCAAGCCAGCAGCTGTTTATGCTGGAGTTGCCGTTGTAAAATCAGCTGTCTTAACAGCTGTTAAGACATAGCATGGACCTAGCAGCGTCACGCCTCGCTAACAGCTCTGCCCAAGCTAACATAAATAATGTAAACACACAATTGTTTACCATGTACCATATACTAAGTAAAATGCATGCTCCAGGAAACGATAGCACTGCGCATGTGTCCATATGTACATAGGATGTATGTATGTATGTGTGTGTGCTTGTGTGTGTATTTGTATGTGTGTGTGTGTGTGTGTGCTTGTGTTTGTGCATTTGTGTGTTTGTGTATGTGATTGCCGTGTGTATGTATAACAATTGTCCTGGGCTGTTGGCCCGGCCAGGGCAAACATTATCGATCCATATGTATTCGGAACCATGGTCTGGGACAAATTCCACGATGGATACAACCTGTCGGTATTGCCCTTCTTTATTTTTGTCCCTCTCTGTGTGTATCTGTGTGTGTGTGTGTGGTTTCCTGGAAGCAACAATGCGGAAAAACCAGATACACACAAAAAACAAAGAGCTCAACTGAACTGGGGCTCAGGTCTATGGACCGGCAACTGGGTGGTGGGGTGCCTTTTTATCTTCTGTTTTTTCCTCGGTGCACGTGAACTCGGCTCAGAAAAGTCAGTCAATTTGTAATGATGATGATGTGATGATGATGATGATGCACAACAGCAAGCACTGCATGATGATAATTGAGCTTGAAAATTACTCATATCCTCAACTGGCATTATTTTTATTTTATGTCTCATGCAATTTGAAACTTGCAGATAATTGTATTTCAAATTTAATTTATAATCGATTCAAATAAATATTTTGATAGCTATACAAAATTTTGATAGCTATAAAAATTCAGAAACAGATTTGAAGAAATCACTTAATTGCAATTTCCATTAAAAATGAACATTATAATAAATACCCTTCCCAACAACGTAAGTAATCAACCAGGATATGGGGCATACAATCCATTATATAGGGTTTTCGATGGATTCAAATGTATTTTTTAAAACATAATAATTATGAACTGCACACAAAAATATATATATATATTTATAGAGGCAATATACATTCAAGTATTACTAAATTTATGTATAATGTAATTAGGCATACGTCGAGTTAGTTTAAACATTGAGAGGCGCACATTCATACGGATTTACTGTTGTAAATATAACAGCTAAGCAAATGGCATCAGTTATATATATTTATATATATAAATCAGTTATTGGAGGGCTGAAATTTGAGGGGAGCTTGGGGAGCGTGGTAACATAATAGCAATTAATGGTAAGCCTTTTTCAATTTGTATGCCTAGTTATGTAAAGTACAATACAGCGTTTGTATAACAGTTTTAACAGCATAAGTATGTATGTGTATATGCGTGTGTGTGTGTGTCAGTGTATAACAGTTAGCAATGTGCTACTTACGAACTAATTCTGCATTGAGCAATTGCAATTGTTGTTGTGGTTTTTGTTGTATTTGTCGTATTACACAATAGATATATTCACATACGTAGTACAGTAGAGTACATAATAAAGTACACGAGCATAAGTTAGACTTTCGGTTTCTCAATATCAATCGAGTTATATAGATATATATCTATATATATAGTAAGCAGTATATAAATTGTCTTTTCTTTTTTCTTTTTGTGCAACAATTATTGTTTAGGTTCGTAGTCGTATTAGTTTTATATAGGAGGGTATAAGTTTTTCTTTTGTTATTCTTCATCTTGTTTTTGTTTTTGTATATAAAGTACTATATATAATAAATTAGATTTAAGCACTAACATGGAATATATATGTATGTATGTATATAAAAAAATAATTATTTTTCCTTTCTTTTTTGTTGTCTTTTTTGTCTTATCAACTTTTGCAGCTTTTTTTTTTTAGTATTTTTTGTTCTTTTTTTATTTATTTTTATTTTCCCATCCTAACACAGACATTTTTTTACAACGTTGTCATCGTCGTCCTCCTCGTCGATGTCGTCTCTCTCTCTCTTTCTCTCTCTCGCTGTCTCGTTCTTTCTCTGTTTCGCATTCGCTGCGTGTGGTGGGCCATGGCACAAGGTTTTCCTTCTCTCTCATTTCTATTCGTAATTGTATTTTTTTGTTTTTTTGTTTTTGTCATCTCATTGCCGAAAATTGCTTAGCATTTAATAGTTTTAGTTTAATTCTGTTATTTTTTGTTGATCAACTGTTAATTCAATGCAATACCCTGTAAGCTTAGATGCTAGTTTTGTTTTTGTTTTGTTTTGTTTTTTCCCCTTTAATACAATTTGTAAATATTGCAACCTTTTCTAATTTACAGGCACTTAAGCTTGGGTTTAGATTATATACTACAAGTAATGGGAAGTATATGTTATATATAAACAAAAATAAAAAAAAAAATTATATTTTAACAAAAAATTGAGTTGTATAACAGTTGTTATTAAAAAAAAAATTGAGCATTTATATGTTAGATGCCATTGAAAAATGGCCACTGCAGTTTGCTTTGTGCTTACAAAAGCTCTATTACAGTTGGGTTAATTGTTGGAAGTTTCGCAACGTATTTTGTTGTTGTGTATTTCGTTGCTTTGCTTTTTCCCTTCATACCAGACCATCAACTATCGCTATCCTGTTTCTCTCTCTCTCTCTCTCTTGTGTTGTGCTTCGTCTTCTACTTCTTCTTCTTCTACTACTCTAGTCAGACAGTTTTTTTTTGTTTTTTTGAAGATCAACTGCCGTCGCTGCGTTGCCAATGTTTTCTTTTAACTAGATGGCAACGCCGTTTCGCTTCGTTATTGGTTTTTCTGTTTGTCGTCAAGCTTCGTTGAATTTGTCGTTTTCGGTTTTTCATTTTGTTTTGGTTTTTTCATTAGTTTGTTTTTTCTTTTCTTTCGTATTTTTCGGAATGTTTGCGACTGCGGAATGTGTTGCATGACCGTATTGTGGGGAATGAACTGTTGCAGATCGGGACTACTTCTACGGTTGTCGTATAACAGCTAACAACGTGTATTGAAATGCGTCCGCACCGGCGGCGATGGTGGCGCTCTTCTTCTACGCTCCGATGCAGCCGTACCGTTGCCCGTTGCTGCCACCCCAGCATGGCGACTGTGTCCATGTCCATTGCTGCTGGCTGCTCCTGCTGATGCTGCCACTGCCTCCTCGCGCATCTTCTGCTTCTGATCGCTGAGTCGGGCGCCCAAACGATGCACCCTCTCCGGACTAAGTATGCTGAGCCGACTGCTCTTCGTCAGCTGCTGCTGCTGTTGCTGATGATGGGCGGACGATAAAACTGGAGAGAGAGAGGAGAGAATGTTATTTATTTGGAAAGCAATAATACTTAAAGAATAAATAATTAAATATATATATAAATATATATGTGTTCAAAAAGTATCGCGAATTTGGTGTTTTTTCAGATATTATTTATTTATTCATGAATATCTATTTTGTCCCCTTCAAAGTAATCCCCATGAGATATTATACGAGGTGTGTTCAAAAAGTGTCGCGAATTTTGTGTTTTTTCAGATATTATTTATTTATTCATGAATATCTATTTTGTCCCCTTCAAAGTAATCCCCATGAGATATTATACACTTGTGCCAACGGTTTTTCCAATCCTCGAAGCACTTCAAAAAATCATTTTTTTATCTTGTTCAGCTCCTCCTTCGATCCCGTCTTTATCTCGTCAAGCGTAGCGTAACGTCGTCCTTTCATGGGCCTCTTCAGTTTAGAGAACAAGAAAAAGTCACAGGGGGCCAGATCTGGGGAATACGGTGGCTGCGGCATCATTAGTGTGTTGTTTTTGGCCAAAAAGTCGCGCACAAGCAACGATGTGTGAGCAGGGGCGTTATCGTGGTGCAATGCGGTGATTCGACGATTGGCCAATACCATTTTCTCCACTCCATTAATTTTTTCGTCTGTTGTTGAAGTGCTCGGGCGTCCGGCACGCTCTTCGTCGTTCACATCTTCTCGGCCTTCTGAGAACATTTTGTACCACCGATAAACGTTGCTTCGGTCCAAGGTAGCTTCTCCGTATGCCACAATCAACATTCGGAATGCATCCGCGCACTTAATTTCGTTTTTCACACAAAATTTGATACAGGTTCTTTGATCCATTTTTTTGAATAGGTAAAAATCGAAGACGATCCAAAACACGTGCAAGCAAAGCAGCTGTCAACAATTAAGTGAACATTCAAAATGGCCGAGCTTGTCGGCATAAGTGAGAGACATGAGTACCAACATAACGCTACAAAAAAATCGAAATTCGATTATACGTAACCCGCGAAAATTCAAAATTCGCGATACTTTTTGAACACACCTCGTAAGTGAGAGACATGAGTACCAACATAACGCTACAAAAAATCGAAATTCGATTATACGTAACCCGCGAAAATTCAAAATTCGCGATACTTTTTGAACACACCTCGTATATATAATTATGCTAGGTGTAGATATAGATAGATAGATATCGAGTTTACCATTATTATTATTATTATTGTTGTTGTTGTTGTTATGATGATGATGATGATGATGATGCTGTCGCTGGGCGGTGGCCGCTGTGTGCCGTTGAGCCAAATGTTTGCTGGGCGAACCCGGCCTGTGGTGGCGTGTGGGTGAAACGCAATTGTTGCTGCTGCTGCTGCTGTTGTTTATTGTTGTTGTTGCTGCTGCTGCTGCTTTTAGTGGTTTTGACTTGCTGTTGCTGCCATGCTGTTGCCGACCGTTGTTGCAATTGGTCGGACGCTGTGCATTTGGGAGCAATGGCAGCGGCAGCGTCAGTTTGTGTTTCTTGACCAAATATTCGGAGATGGCAGCTGGCGAGCATGTTTCAGTTGCAGCTGCAATTGCTGTTGTTGTACTTGTTGCAGTAGCTGTCATTTGTGCTGTTGTTGCTGTTGCTATGGCCGTTGCAATCGTTGCTGCTGCTTTGCTGCGCTTGGACGCAACAGTTGTCGCTGCTGCTGCAGGCAGTGCCGCGGCCGCCAGATGCTCGAGGGACTCGGCTTGCTGCAGTTGGGGCAGCAACGGTGGCAGCTGTCGCCTGCCAAAGATGGGCGTCTGATTGATGCGCTGTGTGCTGCGACGACATGGTGCTGCACTGCCGCCATTTAGGGTCGCCTCATGCTCGAGCCGCTGAAACATCTTGAGTGCCACCGGCGGCGTCTTGAAGAAGTTGCGCATCGAGTGCTGCGATTGACTGAAATTGCGACGATTCGCCTCCTCCAGGTGCTCGAACTTGCTGCGGCACTGATGCAGTCGTGTGCGCATATCATGGAATGCCAATCGATGCTCGTGCGGATGTGCAGCTGGTGGTGATGGCGGTGTTGCCGATGGTGATGATGGCGATGATGGTAGTGGCGGTGGTGTTGTTGACGGTGGCGGTGGCGTTGCCGTTGGCGTCGGCGTCGCATTTATCTCATGATAATTGAGACTCGTATCGCAACTGGAGTCCACATCCGAATAGTTGTTCAAATCGCGCACATCCTGCAGCTGAAGTTCGGCGCCAGGACGCAGATCAACCAGATAACCCTTTTCGCCAAACGGACGACATTTTTTCAGCGCCTGCTTGAGCGCCCGATCCGTAGATGTGGTCTCTGGTGTGGCGCCACGCTGCTGCTCCTGCTGTATCTGTTGTTGCTGCTGATGCTGATGATGATGATGATGATGATGATGATGATGCTGCTGCTGCTGCTGCTGGGACTGTTGTGTGCCGCCCAAGAAACGCTGCCGTCGACGGGCGCGCATGCTGTCCCGCAATCTTTCGCCGCTGGGCGAGAAATCCTTGCCCAGATGCGGTGATTTGGGTATATCATGCGTCCGCATCACAACACTCTCCACAAGCTCCACATTCTCCTTCTCCTCGACGAGGGCGACTGAAGCGTGCGCAATGACCTCGGGTTGTGATTGTGAGGCAGCAGCGGCAGCTGCTGCTCCTGATCCCGCCAACGTTAGATTGTCCAGGCTGCGCTGTGAGGTTGGCGAGAGTGCATCCTCGGAGCTAATGTAGCTATCCTGAAAGTTTTCAATCTCATGCAAGAGACGCGCCGGCGGCGATTGCTCCGCATCCAGATGCTGGCGCAACTCCTCCAGCCAAATGTGCAACGTTTCGAAACAGGGACGCATATCCGGATTCAAATCGCAGCACACGAAGGCAACCTTGACGAACGCCTCCGGGCAGTGGGCGCAGAACTTTTCGCGAAACTCCTGCTGATTCAAACTGAAGTCCGAGTTGCGTGGCATATAGTCCGGATCGGCCTCGACGCGTCCAATTATCTATAAGAAAGTAATGTGAGTAAAGCAAAATTGTCAGTGCCAGTTATACGTTTACGAATAGAGCTAAAAAATGTAGGTGATAGATAGACTGTGCCTGTAACCATCCAACTACAGCCAGTAAAACGTTTACGAAGCATCAGTGAAATGCAAATTGCATTGCTTTTGCAGCAGTCAACAAGTTGTGCACTCTTTACGAATGCCACACACAAGGAAGAACTGTTAGAGCTGCGTTACATATGAATAAGAAACGTTAACGAATGCAAAGTACAAAGCAGGATTCGAAAATATTACTGTGAGTAATAACAAAGAGTTTGAATAATTATAGCTCGGAGTTTATCAGTGATATGCAGTCATATGTGGAACGTTTAAGGAGAAGAAGCTGTTTGGTCAGGTGTGAGTCGAATTGTATTCAATATTTGAATCGATGTGTGAAAACTCACCTCGCATAGCATAATGCCAAAGGAGAAGACATCCACTTTCTCGTCGTACTTGAGGCCCTTCATCATTTCGGGTGCCATCCAGTAGGGATTGCCAACAACTGTGTATCGCTGGCGTCGCTGTCGGCTCTTGCTGCGCCTCAATGTGCCGCTGGGCGACATGGCATTGTGGCCATCGAATCCACCACCGCCACCCACCATTCCAGCAGCAGCTGCAGCGCCAGGAGCAGGACTCACACTGGTGCTGGCACTGTGATTGGCGCCGGGCAACCGTGGTGCATCTACACTACGGGCCAGACCAAAATCAGCGACAATTACGGAATGATCCTCGCGCACCAAACAATTCATTGAGTTGAGATCACGATGGATGATATTCATGGAATGCAGATAGCTCATGCCGCAGGCAATATCCCTTGCCAGGCAGATGCGTTGCGGCCAACTGAGCGTTTGTGTGGGATCATGGATGAGCTCCTTGAGGCAGCCGCCAGCCACATATTCGGTGACCATATGCAGCTTCTTATCCTTGTAGAGGACACCAATGAACTTGAGCACATGTCGATGATCGAGTAGACGCAAAACGGCCACCTCCTTGATGAAATTACGCTGAGCCTCCTCGTCGGCACGATGCAGCTCCTTCAGCACCATCAATTCACCGGTCAGACGATGCGTCACCTTGTACACCTTGCCAAAGAAGCCCTCGCCCAGTTTCTCGCCCATCACCAGATCGGTGGCCCGAAAGATGCGCTGCGGTTTCTGGACAACGCGACAGCTTTGCGTCCGCGATAAATCGTAGAGTTGCGGATGCGCCGAATGCTGTTGGGCAGTATGCTGCTCATCCAGCAGCTTGGACAGACTCGAGCAGCGCTCCTTCTCCTTCAGCTGAGAGAATAGGGCAGGAGGAGGTTCTTGTTGTTGTTGCTGTTGCATCTGTTGTTGTTGTTGCTGCTGCTGCTGTTGCTGCATGGTTTGCAGCGTTTGTTGTCGCATTTTACGCATCTTGCCGCTGGGTTCGGCAGCAGCCGCAGCCGCTTTGTAGAGTCGCTCGCGTCCACGTCCGCCGACCTCCACGCTGGAGGCGGATGTGCTGAGTGGAAGGATCAGCGTGGATGCCGAACTGGCACGCTGTATATCCGCCTGGCTGCAGCTGCGACAGACCTGCACCGGATCATGCTCGACGGTCAGCTGCAGCATCTTCTCATTGCTGCGTATCAGCTTGTCGATCTGCTCCACGGATGAGTTGCTCACTGGGGTGCCATTGACCTCCAGGATGCGATCGCCGATGTGCAAATTCGTGAGATTCACATCGATCCTACAAACCAAACGAATTCCAATTAACTTCAACGATTTTATATGAATTAGTTTTGCGGTTTTGTTTGTCACGTGTTTCGAGTGTGTTTTATACACTTGCAGAGGAGCATCTATCTATATATATATATATATTTATATATTTTTTTTTCTTTTAAGGAGGCATTTCTCAACTCATATTATTTATTAAATAAGTCTGAAAAACATGTTTGCAAATGTTTTCGAAGTACGAGGTGTGCTCAAAAAGTATCGCGAATTTTGTGTTTTTTCAGATACGAGGTGTGTTCAAAAAGTATCGCGAATTTTGTGCTTTTTTCAGATACGAGGTGTGTTCAAAAAGTATCGCGAATTTTGTGTTTTTTCAGATATTATTTATTTATTCATGAATATCTATTTTGTCCCCTTCAAAGTAATCCCCATGAGATATTATACACTTGTGCCAATGGTTTTTCCAATCTTCGAAGCACTTCAAAAAATCATTTTTTTTTATCTTGTTCAGCTCCTCCTTCGATCCCGTCTTTATTGTCGGCATAAGTGAGAGACATGAGTACCAACATAACGCTACAAAAAAATCGAAATTCGATTATACGTAACCCGCGAAAATTCAAAATTCGCGATACTTTTTGAACACACCTCTTACGTTTGCCAATTTCAGGACAAGTCTCGATTTAGGACGATTTTAAGGACAGCTTTTCTGATGACACTCTAGTCTGCAAGTTTATGTAATCTTCGACGTGCCGAGGAAAGCAATTTTTGAATTTGTGTTTTACCTATATGAAGCACAACAACGATCCGCCACCGAGGTAAGCAGGGAGAAGGCGTATTTACCCATGCGACCATAGAATTTACAAATTAAGCTTTTCAATGCGGCACAGACAGTGTGACAGAGACAGAGACAGTAGCGTGTAAGCGGGACAGAGGGAGTCGAAGACAGAGAGAGAGAGAGAGGGGGAGAGAGAAAAGGAAAAGCATGAAACCAGCACCAAATTGTTGAAAAATGTTAGCTTTTGAATAACAAATATATTATTTAAACAAACAATGCAAGTTTAATTCTAAAATTCGTAGTTCTAATTTAAAAAAATTATATAACAAATAAAAATATTATCATCTAACTATAATAAATGTTATAAATATCACAATAGCATTCTCACCTTGTTAAGCAAGTGTTTCTTAGACCAAAAAGCGCTTAAATCATATTTTTTTAGTTCGTTTTTTTTTCTCTATTTTTTAGTATTTTAAGTTAAAGCTTATCCTAAGTTTTAGTAATTAAAGCTTGTCTATATTTTCTATTTAAAGTTTCTTTTCTTTTTAAATTTTTTTTGGTGATAGATGTACAATGAGGAACTTACTCGGTTATCCGGACCGTGGGACAACCGTCATCCAAGGCGCCGCCGTCGACACGCAGACCCGGCGTCGCATCCTTGGGTATCTCGACGAGCCGTATCGAATGCATCGGTTTGCCGGCATTTGTGATGCGGGCGCGGGCATCGACGGGCAGCCGTTTGCCGTAACACTGGCCGCAATACAGCTTGGAACGTTCGACGAGGGCATAAGATTCACCCTCGCCAATGAAGGAGCCGCAGGCGGCACAGCAAAAGCATTCCGGATGAAATTTATGCTCGCCGGCAACCATCACGGGCCCCGTTATTACGGCCGTACACTGCTGGCAGGCATCACCGAAACGGGCATAGTAATCCTCACGGCAATACAGCAAATTCTCCCGCTCAAAATACCAACTGTGCAGATGGGCATCGCACACCGAACAGCGAAAGCAGTCGCAGTGCCACTGCTGGTCGAGTGCCATCACTATTGGCTCATCGTTTTGATTGTGCGCCAGCAGCGGGCAGAGGCAACTGGCGCAGGTTGGCAGCACAACGCCATGTTGTTGTTCTTGTTCTTTTTGTTGATGCATGTGGAAATGTATCTGTGTGTGTGTGTGTTTGTGTGTGTGCGTGCGCGTGTATGTGTCCGCTTTCTGGCAAACAAATATAAATAAAGAGAGAAAGAGAGAGAGAACATAATGATGATAAGAGCTGCCAGTGCCAGTGTTGCTAATTACGCTAATTTCATTAACCCGCCAAATCTAGCTTTTATTTGAGTTTGCACATGTTACGCAGAATCTTGTCTCTTTTTCTTGCTTTATGACAACAGTAATTGTAATCTCTAAAAGTCTATGAATTTTCACTTCAAGTTGTTGTTATGATAATGCTAAAAACTAACGACATCAAATGAATTTTGTTCAGTTTAAAAATAAATAATAATTTAGCTTTTTTCGACTTTTAACTTTCTTGGCTTGCATGGAGCTTACAGCACTGATGAGAGAAAGAGAGAGAGCTCGATTAATCTCGAGAGCGCGAGTGCATCCATTGATGTTCTCTCAAGCCTTTGTTTATGGAACCGGTTTTGCAAATGAACTACTGCATAACTTAAAAGCAAGCAAAGTGTATTTAATCAAGTCGAAAGAAGCTATATTTAACATCTACTGGTTGTGGTTAAGCGCCAATGTAAGTATGATGTCACAGCCGGCATATTGAATAAATACATTTGTTGCACATTCTAGTAAAGGCAACCTATCACGTGACACCACTTGCAAACTAGAAACTAGTTCAGTGGAACGAACCAATAAGCACAACTCTATGGGAATTCCAGGGCAGATGTGGTGTGTGTGTGCGGGGGAGGGTGGGGGGTAGTGGAATCCCATTGTTATTGGCAACATTGACCCTGAAGAAATTGTGTGACTTAGTTTTGCACAACGGCAACAGCAATCACAAATGACTTCATTTGCACTAAACACTAATATCAGAGCTTAATATAACTAATGAAGCAAGCAGGCAACGCTGACGCAAAATGTGTACAGATATAAATACAAAAAAAAAACACAAAATGACGAATACACTAACACAAACAAAAAAAAACATACACACACACAGAGGCAAACGGTTCATTGAAATTTGTGTGGGGGAACGGGAACAACAATGACAGCAAATAGCAAACTTGTGCTATTGTTGTTTTTATTGTTCTTGTTGTTGCTGCATTCTTGCTAATAGTAGATACTGGCAAAACAACTAAATTCACATACACAAACAAAGTAAACACACACACACACTTACATAATTTATCGTATTTTTTGTTGCTGCTGTTGAACGGACATTGCGAATCTCTTTCTATATTCGTCCTCACATCATTTTTGCACTACCGGTCGCACGTTTGGCCACTTAAATTGATGCACACAGTTCGAAAATAAAAAAACAAATACATTTGTTTAAAAAAAAAACCAAAATGAGACTAGCGTTAGTGTTCGTGTGACCGTAAAAGCTTGACGCGAAAATACCCCAACGCACAAGTATATACAAAAAAAAAAGGTGACCACAACGATGAATACCATAAAAATACTGCAATTTTCATAATATTGCCGCCAACGATCCGCAATTATTTTTTGATGTGGAACTAAAATTTGAATGAGATTTGGTTAATGTACATAAAACATAAAACAATGTCATTTTAGTTTTTTTTTTTTATTTAACATGAACACCATCTGTTCCATTTGCCTAATAGAATTGTAAATGATCAAATTTCTTAACGAGCGGATCGTTAAACACGCACAATTTGTTCTTATGTGATCAAAAATAATAAATTAAATAAGTCGTATGTACAGGGAATCATTTGTTATTTCGTTGCATTCGTATTATTGTACTATGGGATTGGGATTGCCTATGCCGCCTCCACTTGTGACACATTTTTGGTTATCGTCTCCTCGCCGGCCTGCGCCTGCTCCTGCTCCTGGATTTCCCTTCGCTCCTGCTGACGCACCAGCTCAAAGTACAGTCCA
The DNA here is from genome assembly GCA_035041595.1 of Drosophila basisetae. NCBI lineage: Eukaryota > Metazoa > Arthropoda > Insecta > Diptera > Drosophilidae > Drosophila > Drosophila basisetae. Next base: position 11,766,871 of record JAWNLB010000174.1, on the reverse strand, counting down.
CGCCTCGCCATCAGCTCATCATGCTTGCCCGTCTACAAGGAAAATGGAAATAATGGAAGTGTCAGCAACCCAATAATACTCGTACTTATTCATGAGGCGCAAGCACTGTGCTCAATTTATAACTGCCTCAGTTTGAAAGCAATATTGATTCACTTGCACGAAAAGTTTCGGCAATGGTGGATTGTGTGGTCTTTTACCTCGACAACGCGTCCCTGATCCATGACGACAATCAGATCGGCATTGCGTATCGTGGATAGACGATGAGCAATAACTAGCGTGGTGCGATTCTGTACGGCAGTGTCGAGAGCCTTTTGCACTTCGGATTCGCTGGTGGCGTCGAGGGCGCTCGTCGCCTCGTCGAGGATCAGGATGCGTGGGTTCTTCACCAGCGCGCGGGCGATGGCAATCCGCTGCCGCTGACCACCACTCAACTGGGTGCCACGTTCGCCGACATGCGTCGCATAGCCATCTGGCAGGGCAGTGATAAAATCATGGGATTGGGCCAGTTTCGAGGCATCGTAAACATCGTCGCGTGTGGCATCCGGTTTGCCGTATCGCACATTCTCCAATATGCTGGTGCCAAAGAGGATTGGCTGCTGCTCAATGAAGCCGAGCACATTGCCGCGCAGCCAGTAGGGCGATATGTCGGAGAGCTTGTAGCCGTCCAGCTTAATGTTGCCCGAGGTTGGTTCGTAGAAGCGTTCGAGGAGTGCCGCTATCGTTGACTTGCCCGATCCGCTGGCGCCCACCAGCGCCACCGTCTGGCCGGGACGCAGCGTCAGATTGAAATCCTTCAGCACGATCTGCAACCAAAAATTGGAAAAGTGCATCGATTAATTCAATCAAATTTTGAACTTATAATAAATAAATGAATCATTAACAAAAAAAAACGTACATGATCTGGTCGCATGGGATACGCAAATGAGACATTCTCGAAGCGAATCTCGCCGTGCAACCGCTCCGACGGTATGACATAGCCACGGAGCAGCTCCACTTTCGGTTGGAGGGAAAGGAACTCAAAGACGCGACTGCCGGCGGTCATGCCACGAATCATGGTGCCCAGCAGCACCGATCCCTGGGACAACGAACGTTGCACACCCTGCGATGCAACGAGGAATGCCATCAGCGCGCCCGGCGTCAGACTCTCCGTCGACATCAGATGGCCGCCCATGAAGAGCGTGGAGAGCACCAGTGTGTTGAGGAAAAAGTTCGTTAATCCCTGGAAGACAGCGATCCCATAGCCCAGCTCCTGTGCCAGACGTGCCGCCTCGTTTGTCTCATTCTCGAACAGCTGCATCTCGCGGTACTCGCAGGCACTGGACCGCACCGTCCGTATATTGGATAAGGCCTCCTCGCAGACGCCCGTCGCCCGTTCCGCCTGGCAGGATGGAGAGAAGTTACTTGGAGTCGTCATATTGGAATTGAGATTGTTGGAATCACCTGCGCTTGTGAGCTTTTACTCAGCGATCGTAGCTTCCGTCCCAGATAGGACATGAACATCACCACACAAGGCACACTGGCGAGCGCAATGGCCGCCATGTGTGGCGATATCATGAACAGGGAGATGCTGCCACCGATTAATTGGGCGCTGCTCCGCAATCCATGGGCGACAAACTGTTTGAACGATGTCTTAAAGTCCTGGACGTCGGCCGTCAAGCGATTCACCAGTTCACCGGTGCGATTCTCATCGAAGAACGCAATGTCCTGGAGCACAATCTGCTTGAACAGATCCTGTCGCAGCCGGGCGGCCATCTTCTCCCCGACGCGACTCAACAGATAGATGTAGACGAAGGTGAAGCCCGACTGCAGCATATACAGGCTCAACAGATTGCTCGCCGGCTTGCTGACATCCCTCACAAACGAATTATTGATGGGATCCATCACATAGGTGTTCGCATAGCGGGCCAGCGTGTTCACCAGATCCCCCAGCAGATTGGGTATGCGAATGTTGATGAACGCCACAATGAGTGCCGCCTGCAAAATGAGTGTGTGTACAAAATGTGGAAATGTGTGTTTCAGTGAATCATTGAGCATTCAATTCCCGTTTCTCATTTACGCAAATAGCACCGAGCAGCTCCCATGTGTGCGGCTCCAGATATGTCCAGAGGCGACGCCAGTCAAACTGTTGATCCTCCTCCTGCTGGTCCAGCGTGTGCTGTGCAACACCAGCCAGTCGATTGCCCTCACAGTGCACCAATCGGGTCGCCCACCAGCCGCGCGCAGCCACGCCCACGCCCAGAGTGGCGCCGCCCAGCAGCAGGGCACGTGTTGTCTGCACCGCTCCCCGTAAACTGCAACTGCCAGGCGGACCCGTCGTCGGTCTTGGCCGCATTATATGCTGATGTTGTCGCATCAATCGGCTGGCATTCTGCAGACGCGTCGGTGCTTGCAACAAGCTGCGGCTACATGCAACACAGATACATTTTTATACATATATTTGTACTCTGTATATATTATAGAATAAACAACAAACAGTCCGATGACATAATCAACAGTAAGAAAGATTCAGCTATTCATCGGCACGCCGAAGTTTGCATACCCTAGCAAACTCTAATTTATATACATATATCTATATATATATAGAGAGAGAGAGAGAGAGAGAGAGAGGGAGTGAATCCTTATCAACACTTTATGTTATGTTTATATACGTATACTCTCAAGCAGTAAATTGTTTTAAGATAAAGCGGCAAGTAGCACGTAGTTTATCATACATGAACTCATATCACCAGTTTCTAGATAGCGCAATTATTAAAATTTAAAGTTTACAATTGAACATGAATTGCCATTATTCAAATTTATAGTTTTCAATTGAACCAGTATAAGAGAAATAATGCAATAAATCAAACTGTTGTAATTATTAAAATGGTAATCAATGTTTACCATTGTTGCGCAAATCAATTCAAATTCGATTTTTGTCAAGTTTCACAACACTATCAGCATATCACGTTTCGGCAAAAGGGTATGCAGTAAAGGGCCAACTTTATCGTTAAGTTGAACATTGGCTGGCTGAGGTTGAAAATTGCGCGCGTTTCAACAATTCGAGGCCATGTGTAAAGAGTTTGTTGGGTGTGAAATCAGTTGCAGGGGCCGAGTTGGCCAATTACAGCACTATCGGAGCAGATCGTTAAGGAAAGGGAAGCGGAGGTGTCTATTACCTGAGCATATCGGTGCGACTGCAGTTTGTTACGAGTAGGCGCAGCATCTCTGGCTTCCGTTCGACGCACTTAACTTACAAAATTAACAAAAATATATATATATAAAGATGCGCAAGAGCTAAGGCATTAAACTAGTTGTTGGTTAACCTTAACAACAATAATAACACACACACACTCGCACACACTACATGCTAGCACTGAACACCTGCTTGTGGCGATGAATACAATGTAAATGCTGAAAAAATGTGGTATTTTTTTGCTGTAACTTTTAGTATTATAAATACCCAGTTCCTGAATACTAAATTAATTGTTGCATAGTTGTTTTTATTTATTTAATTTTAATATTGCTAGCCGCCCTTAAGAAGTGACGACAAATTTGTGTAGCCACGCCCACAGTTGCGCCCATAATCGATATTTCGGAAATTGTAAGTCGATAAATCCGCATATCTCACAATTTTAAAAATAGAATGACCAAACTTGGAAGGTAACTTCAAAGATCGGCATATACATTTTTAGATCACGAAATCCTAGAAATCTGAAATGCGCATATCTTCCACAATTTGTAAGCTAGAGTCAGCAAATTTTGAAAGTATGTTACTGGTAACTCCCCTAAGATATTGGTAAAAATTGGATGGCCGCGCCCACTCAGCCTCTCTAAACCGATGCCTATCGATAAAACCATTGTGTTCAAAAAGTATCGCGAATTTTGAATTTTCGCGGGTTACGTATAATCGAATTTCGATTTTTTTGTAGCGTTATGTTGGTACTCATGTCTCTCACTTATGCCGACAAGCTCGGCCATTTTGAATGTTCACTTAATTGTTGACAGCTGCTTTGCTTGAACGTGTTTTGGATCGTCTTCGATTTTTACCTATTCAAAAAAATGGATCAAAGAACCTGTATCAAATTTTGTGTGAAAAACGAAATTAAGTGCGCGGATGCTTTCCGAATGTTGATTGTGGCATACGGAGAAGGGGACAAAATAGATATTCATGAATAAATAAATAATGTCTGAAAAAACACAAAATTCGCGATACTTTTTGAACACACCTCGTATATCTAACACAATATGAAAGCTAGTCACCAAAATAGAAAGGTGTTTTGCTAGTAACACTTTAAAAATCCGGGAAAATGTCTCCCGCAATTTAAGAGTTATAGTTAGGAAACTTGGAGGGTAAATTTCTAGGATCCTTCTTTATAATTTTGATTTATTTTTATAAATGAGATCGAATCTGTTTTGTTGTGTGTTCCTCAACACTTGTTATTGAAACGTTTTTCGCTCTTTACAAGTAATTTTGTGTTTTATTGAAACAGAGTTTCGCAGGTTTATCAATCAGTATCCATATCGGAATCACTATCATCATTATCGTCGTCGTCCTCGTCGCTGCCTTCATCATCGGAGCTACTGTTCTCGCTGTCATCGATCCAATCGTGCGCCTTCCGATTGCCAGGAATGAGAACTTTCCACTGATCCAGCTTGTGCAGATCCAAGGCATAAAAATCATTCAGCGTTTGCTGTTTCTCGTCCTCCTCATAGAGACCGCCAAAGAGATACAGGATACCCTTGCAAACACACAGTCCGGGATTCATTCGGGGCGCCGGTATATCTGTGCGACGAGCGGGCCCAAACAGACTCGGTATGGTGGAAACGTATGGTGTGGTGGTCGCCGAACTGGAGCCGGGTCCACCCACAGTAACTGTGAAAATGCCATCTGTACTTGTTGTCACCGACTTCTCACTGACGGTAGCTGTTGGAGCAGCTGCAGCGGCATCTCCCGCCATTTCAATATCGTTGTCCTTTTTGGCGCTGCTCTTGGTCTTGGCAACCACGTCGAGCAGTCGCCAGACCTGTGTCGTCAAATCAAACGAGAGCAACTCATCACCAAACTGTCCCTGCACATTCTCATCATCCTCGTTGACGTCCATAACACCGCCAAAGCAATAAACCTTCCCATTTGCTGCCACGGTGCAGCCAACACTGTTGCGCGGCTTTGGACGATAGCCGCCAGCCTTAACACTGCTCCATTTGTACTTGTTGCCATTGCCCGATTCTGGAATTAATATCGGATTCGATTTACAACTTTTAATAGTTTTTAGCTTTTAATACTGCCTTACTGTCCACATCGAGTTGAAACATGTCCGTATGCGTGATGCCACGATCTAGATCCTTCTTCATCGATGTCCTCGAATAGCCGCCCCAAACAAAGATTTTGCCATCCGGTGTGGCAGCCATGCAACAGCCCGATCGCACAGGCGGCGCAATTGTGCCGCCAATTTCAATTTGTTGCCACTCGTAAGACTCGAGGGAGAAGACATGGACATCATTATAATAGTGATACGATTGATTGTTATCGTGAAAGCCGCCAAAGACGAAGAGACGCTTCTTGGCCGCAACCATTCGATGGCCACTGCGCGCACTTGGTCCATGCGGTGCGGATATCTTCGACCATTGGCGCGTCCTCAGGCTCATCGTCCAGAGGTCTTTGTAGTGATAAAACTGCAACTGCGAGGGACTTGCATGCTCTCCGCCAAACATCTGAAAATTATGGTATATAAAATGAAATTTAAATATATTTGTGCATCAGCTAAGGGATTAATTAATTACCCAAAGCTGGCCACCATCTGTGGCAACGGTGACCATTTGATGTCCGCTGCGTGGCGTTGGACCCGATGGCGAGCGCAACTGTTTCCACTCGTTGCGTTGTATATTATAAAAGAACAGATCGTTATAAATGCTGACTTTGGCGCCATTATAAAGCTCGCCGCCAAACATAATCAATTCTTCCTTTTCGGGATGCGCGACCAGTGAGAAATTGGAGCGGGCCGTTGGTGCTGGGCATACATCTTCGGATATCGCTTTTAGGCTCTTCTCCTGCTCTTCCAGATTCTTGACGATTTCCGCTATATCCGTCTGTTCAACATATAGATATATATATATATTTTATTGTATACAATTCTGCCATGAAAACAACGTGATTTATTATTACCTCACCAAGCTTTTCCAGCATTTTCTTTTGTTTGGCCGCAAGCTTTTTGTCTGTTTTCATTGCTGTCTTTTCGGCACCCTTGCCTTTTTTCTTATTCTTGTCCTTTTTGCCCATTTTTTAAGAAATATTTAAAAACAACTTTTATTCATGATTGAAAGCACGTTTTAGTGACCATATGAGTTTTACACTAAAGTACACAGATCGTCAGATCTTTTTGGTTTTTTTTTTTTTTGTATTTTTTCGGGTATTTTTACGTTTGCCAATTACAGTCACACTGTTATGTAGATTAACAGCAGTGTAATAACATTGCTTAAAACCAGTGTGACCAGTTTCAGTTTTTTATTAGCAGCTGTTGCTTAACAGTCTGCAAAGCTGTTAGCTTACGAGTCAGTCTTGTGCTAACAGCCTGGCAACGCTAGCGAAAAGTCGAGTTGGCATTTGTACTCGAAAAATTCCATTTAGATACAAATACAACCGAATTGCAAACGAATTATTAAACAATTAAATGGTTTATTAACAAATTGCAAGAACGCATAATTGGAGAACAGTTTCGTGTAAGTGTTTGTCCCCACAAAAAATTATAAATTAGGCCAAAGCAGAGGAAAAAAAAAAGAAAGGCGCAGGAGTGACACCTTCTCTGTTGTGTTGATGTGCGTGAGAGGAAAAGGAGATCACCGACAAGCCGTGTATATGTGTGTGTGCGTGTGCGTGTGTGTGTGTGAGAGTGGGTGAATGTATGTACGTCAGACTGTTGCTGTTGATATTTTTACACAAAATGACGGACAGCGAATATTGAGATAATCAGCTGCTTCATGCCTAATTATGCGAGAATAGTTGTCTGCAAGTGCTGCTGGCACTTGTGTGTGCATAATTTGTTTTTGCAGTTCGCCTGTGTGTGGCACTTTGTTCACACTCTCTGGCAACGTTGCTCTCATTCTCGTTCTCTCTGTCTCTGTTGCTCTCTCCGTCTCTGTCGTTAATACAACCACTGCTCCAATTGGGCTGTTTTCACTTTTGATTTAACGTCTGACGTTGAACAAAATTGTTCACCAAATAAATAAGTAATTAATATACATAGTATTCAGAAATTATGGAAATGCAAGTGTATATTATACTCGCATAAAAATCACCGCAAAGTAAATAGAGGAAAACAGCAACAACAACAACGATAACAACAACAATACGCAGAGCGAAACACTGTTAACAACAGAGGCGAAAAATAGTTAGTGAATTGAGAGGAGAGAAGAGCGGTTCACACAGCAAAAGTCCACGTAAACTTTTAACTCAGCGCGATTATTGTTTTTGTTGTCGTCGGTGCTGCCGCTACCGCCGCTGGCATTGCGTTTGTCTGGGATTATACAAAAGTGTATACAATAATAAAAAACAAGTGAAAAAAAAGAAAATAATAATTAAAGCAGCGCATAACAATCTGGCAAGTCACTCTTTTTTCTTGTTCTTTTCTCTTTTTCTTTCTTGTGTTCTTGTCGAAAATGTAAACTTATTTTCATAGCATAGAGCAAAGAAACCAGCCAAACCTTGAATGCTTTAATTTATCAATATATTAATTTTGTTGTTTTGCTTTGTTTTTTGTTTCTTTTCCAGTTTGCCCACTGCGACAACATGTTGCACACTAATGCGAACTGGCTGCCACCGCCTCAGCAGCAGCCGCAGCACCAGCAGCAGCAACAGCAGCAGGTACCTAATATGCATCACACTCAGTTTCCACAAGTTCCACAACAGCAGCAACAGCCGCTGCCGCCGCCGCCGCAACAGCAGCCTTATGCCAGTCAAATGTTTCAGCAGCCACAGGCGCCACAACAACAACAGCAACCACAGCCTCAACAATATTGGCAGGAGGAGACGCAGCAGCAACAGCAGCAGCCACAGAATTACAACAATTATTTTGCCGGCACACAACAGCCACATCTGAACTTTGTGCCAACAAACACAACGACGCCAGCAGCAGCATCAGCAGTGGCGCCCCTGAGCTATGCAGCACCAGCAGCAGCTCATGAAAATTTCACTCAACAACAACAATATTATTTGCCACAGGCGGAGACCTTTGATAATAATAATAGCGGCAAAAACGATGGCTGGGGCGATTGGGGCGATTGGAATGAAACAGGCAACAACAATAGTAGCAATAACAACAACAACAGCAATAGCAACAACATAACAAGCAACAACATTGAGCTTAACAATATTGAACCGGAGCTGCCGGTGCCTCTGCCACTTGCCAGCGTCGTGGAGGATTCATTTAATGTGCAGCAACAAAGCAGCTGGCATGCCTTTGGCACCAGCACCAACACCAGCAGCAACAACAACAACAACAGCGGCAAAACGGATGCAGGCAAATCACTGGAGTTGCCGCCACTGCTATCGCCGGCAGTCGCCGAGCAGCAACTGTTGCCGGTAACCGACAGCGATTTGAATTCCATTGTGCCGCCGCAAGCATTTCAAAATTCGCCAGCTGCAGCTCCTCCACCAGCAGCAGCAGCTGTATCTCCTCCTCTACCGCCACCTCCAGCAGCAGCAGCTGCAACTCCTCCACCAGCAGTAGTAGCAGCAGTAGTACCACCTCCATTGGCAGCACCTCCATTAGCTGCTGCTACAGCAACGCAATCAGCGCCCCCAGTGGATACTCTTGCCGGTAATCCGTTCAAGCGCGCTGGTGGACTTAGTAAGCGCGTCAATATATTGGCTACACCCGCATCACCAGCAACTGTCGCAACAGCACCATCTGCAGTACCTGCCGCACTACCTGTCCAACTGGTGTTGCCCGAATCGCTGCCTATGGAGCAACAACAGCAACAACAGCAGCAACAGCAACTGCCGCCTGAGAATCAGGAGGTGTTTCTGCTGGCCGCACCGAATGATGAGCGTGCACAATATCTGCAGACCAGTCATCTCTCCGAACAGAACGAACAGGAGGGCGGCAACTCGTGGGAGGCGGATGGACTGTTGCCGCCGCCTGGCTTGTCGCGTCTGGTGCTTGGACAGCCGGAGCTGGTGGAGCGTCAACGTCTGGTCACGGGCACAGAGCAGCCGGCGCTGAGTCGTCTGCCCAATCCTCTGCACATGGACGAGCGTCAGGCTGATGGCGAAGATACCTCAGACGACGAGCAGCTGCATCAGCAGCAGCAACACCATCATCATCATCATAAGCAACAACAAAATCAGCAACAACAGCAGCAACAACAACAACAACAGCAGCAACAGTTGCAGGCGTCGCGACGCGTGGTTACTGGCGTGGAGACCCAAGCCACTGTGGTACTGTCCGGGGAGCAGCGTGAAGTGGTGCTGGACGGTGAGAACCTGGAGGATCAGCCAATGCCGCCGGCAACAGCCACAGCAACAGTTGGCGCCGGAGTAGCAACAATAACAACTGGAGCAGCTGGAGTAGCAAACCCAACATTAGCTGGATTGACAACAACAATAACAGCTGGAGGAGCAGCAGTAGCAGCTGCTGCCCCTTTCTCGGTGGATCTGGCAACGGAGCAGCAACGGTCAGCAAATGATGAGCAGGAAACGACCCAGCAGGCACACACCCAACAACAGCAGCAACAACAACAACAACAGACGATGATGGATAAGAAACATGGCCATGGTCGCAGCAAGCCGCGTCCACTTGTCTCCGTCGAATCGGAGGATGAGTCCGAGGATGAGTGGCTGCTCAGTGATAGACATGAGCCACCGCCACCACGTCATCAGACAGAGGAGCGTGGCATGCGCAGCCTGCGCAGCGGGCGACGTCACAACAACAGCAACAATTACGAGGGCGAAACGGAGGATTCAGTGCGTCTGGCTGGTCACAATGAGAGCCACAGTAGCAGCAAATCGATGCGCGAGAGCAAACGTCGCAGTCGCGATGCCGACAATCAACGAAGCCGACACGAACCCGACCGCAACGGACGCAGCGAACGAGAACGAGATCGGGAAAGGGAAAGGGAGCGTGATAGAGATCGGGATCGCCCTCGCTGGCGTCACGAGAATCAGCAGCAGCAATACGGTCGGAGTACACGCTATAGCAACAATAGCAACAATCACAACAACTATGATTCGGATGCAGCAGATCCAACCGTTGCCCAGGGAGGAACAGCATCTGCGGCCAGCGATGGCGGCGGACGCAGCAGCAAAGCCAGCCGTCAGAGACGTAGCGGTGCCGCTGAAGATGACTACGATGATTACGAACAGCAGCAGCAGTCCTCACGTCACGGCAATCAGTATCGTCCACGACGCGAGAAGCCATCGTTGTCATCGTCCATGCACGAGAAGCAGCAGTCGCGTGGCCGTCGCAGTCACGAGGGCACAAGTCGTCCGGAGCAGCCGTATCACTGGGATGCCCGCGATTACGATAGCTATCGCAACAAGAGTTCGCGCAACAGCGATCTGGATAAGGAGCAGCGCAGCAGCAACAGCAACAAGGAGAGCAGCAAGCGACGCTACTACGATCAGTTGGCAATGCAATCGGGTGGCGCAGGTGCTGCACCTCCGGGCTATGATCCCTATGGCATGTACGAGCAGTTGTCCCGTAATCCACATGCCTATGCCGATATGTATGCCAAGTTCTATGGCCAAATGATTAACTCAATGACGGCGGCTGTGAATGCGGCCGCTGCCTCAAAGGTCACTGGCACCAGTGCAATGCCAGCAACAGCAGCGGCAGCAGCAGCGCAAGCCCGCATCGATCCGGCCCATTTAATGGCCGCCAGCGGCACGGAAGCAGCTTTGCTCCGGGAACGCGAGAGGTGAGTTCCAAGCGCTCAATGATTCAACTGTGCATTAATACAAATTCCAACTGCGCCCTTCCGCTAACTATGCAGACTTTGAGTAGCTTGAATTTACATTCATTGACCGCATCATGTTTCAATATTTACAGCTCTAGAATTTAATTTGTTGTTGATTTAAATTACAAGCTTTCCCGATTTCGAATTAAATAACAGAAATAAAGTCAAGAATCAAGTATAATAAACTATAGCACCGAGTAGAATCAAACACTCAAAAATCGTACAATTTCCATAGAAGAATAAATGCGTAATTAAACTATCTGAACAATTTAAATGAAATGACGAAATAACGATCTTTCAGTTATTTCAATTGAAAATGTATCGCTCAGAATATACTTAAATAATTCGTATGCTCACTTCTGCAGAGTTGCTCTTCGGCTTTTGCCGAAGCTAAGTATTACATGTTACTCGCTACTCGTTACATTTTACTCGTTACCGTTTACTCGTTACTTTATACTTTTCTAATTCTCTCACTTCTTTTGGGCATGTTGTTGTAGTCACTTATCCTTATTCCAACTCAATTCAACTCCACTCAATTAACCTCACTTTACTTACTCGTCGACCTCTTCTTGTGCTCTTGAGTTGTTCGCTCATACGAGGTGTGTTCAAAAAGTATCGCGAATTTTGAATTTTCGCGGGTTACGTATAATCGAATTTCGATTTTTTTGTAGCGTTATGTTGGTACTCATGTCTCTCACTTATGCCGACGAGCTCGGCCATTTTGATTTTTTTGAAGTGCTTCGAAGATTGGAAAAACCGTTGGCACAAGTGTATAATATCTCATGGGGATTACTTTGAAGGGGACAAAATAGATATTCATGAATAAATAAATAATATCTGAAAAAACACAAAATTCGCGATACTTTTTGAACACACCTCGTAATGTTCGCTCTGTTGTTGCCAACCTAATTTTATAGTTTATGATGACGATAACAAATTCCCGCTCGATTGTTTAGTTATTTGGTTATTAGCGATCCAAATAAAACCTTAAAAATTCCTAGCGTAATTAAATTGTATACCTTTCACCCTTTCACCTACGTTCCTCCAATATCCCGCTATCTATCTCTCTATCTCTCTCTCTCTGTCTCACTCTCACACTCACTCACTCCACTGCGTTGTCAACTTGTTCGCTCGCTCACTGCGCTTTGTGTAGTTCCCTAAAAAAATCGAATAGAATCCAGTACGATTAACTTAGCCACTGTTCCTAAAAGTATTACTCAAAACAGTTGCATTGTGTCTTCTACTAACAGCAACAACAACGACAAGTACAGTAATCGCTCGCAAATAATAATGCTTTTTGTTCCCAACTCACACATTAATTTTCTAGTTTTTGGATAATGTATGTTTCGTGTATATATAATTTTAAATTAAAAGATTGCGAAAGAAAGAAAAATATATCTCAAATAATAATTCATGATTGCAATGCTGTACTTTCAAATCAGTTCTGACTTCTACTCGACTTCCTCGCATTTCCAAGCGATCACTACTTTTACAAGCTAACTAAACAAGCAAATAATACTTATCTCAAACAAAAAATACTATTTCGTTTCTAACAAGAATTAACAAAAAAAGATAACTAAATTAGAACCAACCACAAAACGCCGTCCATACTATGTGCTTACTCTTTAGGTACACACACGCATACATAACACAAGCCAATGAGTTTCATCGTCGTCGCCAGCAATACAGCGAACAGCTTTACCAGCAACAGCATGGACACAATTACACGGATCTATTAAACTCAACACTAGGCGATGACAGCGCCAGTTTATATGGCAGTGATAACCACAGCAATCGTCGTCTTTTCGCACCCTATGGCATCTCCAGTGCCCGTTCGCTCAACAATTTGAACGCTGAGGATGCGGCTGGACAAGCTCAAGCTCGCTACTATGCTGGCTCCGAGTGCGGCCTTGATATCAGGTGGTCTCTCCAAAACAAAATAAAAACAAAAAATACCTCCTCAATCTATCTCACTTATCCAATTAAAAAAAAAGAAAGAAAAAGAAAAGTGAAATCTGTGCTGAAATTCAAAATTCACTCTCTAAACATGGTCCCATAGCTCTGTCGTAAACCCCACCCACACACACACATACACACATACATATGTATATTATGTATATATATATATATATATATAATTACATGCATACTCATGTTCCACATCAAGTGCTGCACTTCTCTTTCACTCCCCCGCCCATTATTCTTCCCCATCTTGTGCTTAATGGACTTTCAACTGCTGGTGTCTCTTCTTAAAAACAAAAAGGGAGAAAAAACTTAAATTATTTATTTACTTTAGCTTCATTTCTTGCTGTGCTTTAGCTTCGACATCAACTAATTTATATCATTTCAGTGGGGAGCTGGTTTTTTTTTCTAAACAATTTTACCTGATTATTCATAGTTCTACTTAAATAATTGGATTAAATTGGTTAGCTTGGAAGCTGAATGTTGGTTTTACTCGCTCTTCACAATTGCCACGCATGTTAAATATTTATTTATTCGATGTTAAATAAATATTTTTAGCTTGAGCATGAGTTATTGGCAGTTAACAATAAAAGTTAGTTACGATGTGCCATTTAATCCGTTTGATATTATTTGCTTGCAATACAGAATAATCTAATACTTTGATTATACCAGTTTGGTGAGTTTAGCGGATAATTGAACAGAAAATATAAATGCTTTTTGGTGTCGACATTTCGTAATATGTTTCAAATAACTTAACTTTCTCCTAAGTCTTGTTTTTTGTGGTTTCATCTAGAGTTCGAGGAAATATTTGATTCTATTCTATTCTATTCAGTTCAAAGCCTTTTACTGTTTCTCTTGCCTAATTAAGTTAATTCGTTTATGGTCTATGCTTATCATACGCTTTTTGTTCGCAATTTGGCAGAGTTAAAGATAACAACAACAACAACAACAACAATGAGGTGCGACTCTTGCCCCATTTAGCGCATGCATTTGATTTTGATTACCCATTTTGTTTAAATATGATTTTCCATTGAATTTTCATTTTGCCTGCTGCTGATCGTTGATAAAGGTTGACGTGACGAGTATAACTATTCTCTTGACGTATTTGTAGAGCTGCTGCTGTGGCTGCTGGGGCGCCAACAACAACATTTGGTAGCAATGCGGCTGATGCAGATGCCATAACAATAACAACAACAACTGCGGCACGTCCGCCGAGACGTCGAACGCCGTTGCGCTTCAATCGACCCCATCTTGTGGCCAGCTACTCGATGAGCTTGTTGCTACGTATCCGACCCAAATATGCTGGACGCGGCCGGCTACGCAACGATGTTGAGGTGGCGGCGCCACGCATCAAGGATGCCGCTAGCAGCTTGCTGCGCGCCTATCCAGGACCGCTGCAGGGTCGCAAGCTGCATAAGGACAACATAATTAGCTTCTGCAAGGAGCAGATCCGTTTGGGACCAGGACGCGCCTGCACCGTACTCTATGCCACACAGAAGAAGCCACTGGGCAGCGTGGACAAATATCGTGCATCGCATGCCCTCATGTGGCATTTGCTCATCTTGCTGCTGCGTCAGAACGGGGTAATTTATCTGAAATGTGTATAGAAAGACTGGTCATGCTCACATCCGATTTGATATATTTCTATATTAGGTCATTGCCGATACGGATGTGGGTGATCTGCTGCTGGAGAATCAGCGTGAATATCCATATGTACCCGATAACGATAACGATAACGATGCTGATGTGGATGCGGATGTTGCAGTGACACGCACCAACTCTGGCGAGGCGCTCAACGATTCGGATGGCGGGACAGCAACAGCAGCAGCAGCAGCAGGAGGAGCATTTGCAGAAACGGCAACCGCCACAACTGAGCTCGAGACGGATGGGGATGCCGATGTGGTGTCGTCCAAGGATACAACAATGTCGGAGCAGGCGGCTACCGATCAGTTTCGTAGCTATGTGCTGCGCGGTAACGTGGAGGAGGCCCTGCAATGGGCCACCGATCATCAGCTGTGGACACACGCGTTCTTCTTGGCACTATACGAGGATCGCTATGCTTTGACAGATGTGGCACAAAAGTTTCTCAATCGCGCCATCAAAGCGAACGATCCGCTGCAGACGCTCTATCAGATGAAGAGCTGCCATACGCCCGCCTGCGTCAGTCAGCTGCGCGACGAGCAGTGGGGCGATTGGCGTTCCCATCTCTCCATTCTCGTAACGAACAAGTCACGTCAGCCGGAACACGATCGTAGCTCAGTTGTCGCCCTGGGCGATACTCTATTCCAACGCGGCGACATTTATGCGGCCCACTTTTGCTATCTGGTTGCCCAGGAGGAGTTTGGACGCTATGATAGTGCCGCCACGGAGCTAACCACGCTTACAGCCAATGTGCCAAGGTGAGACAACCAAGACAACATACTTTCTGTGTACCCTGTAATCCACTAGAAATGTGCAGGGCATCAATGTTGCTGTCAGCCAAGCCATAAATGTATGTGTTTTGCAATTGATTCTATCTGTTGCATATCTTATGCAGATCAATCTTGATCGATATCTCGGCAATCTCTTCTCAATCGATCATTCACGACTATTCCAGCAGCATACATATGCTAATTAAATAATAATATTCCTCCATTTCCATGGAAACAGGCTCATTCTGCTGGGCGCCTCGCACTACAAGCCATTCAATGAGTTTGCCAGCAACGAGGCGATCATCATGACGGAAATCTATGAATATGCCCGGTCGCTGTTCGATCAGAAGTTCAGCATTGTCAATTTCCAGCACTACAAGTTTTTGCTGGCCACACGCATTCTGGACTACGGGCAACATTTTCGCTGCACCAATTATCTGGAGCAGATTGGCAAGCACATCGAACTCAGGCCGGATAGCTACGATACGGATTTCATACAGCGCGTAAGTTGGGAGGCAACATGTAACTTGCATATATATATTAATTGATTCGAATTGATTCAGGTTTGTGACCTGGCGGAACGTTTGCGGTATCACGATCCCATACTGATCAATCGTGTGTCCTTTGCGAGTCCACCAAATGCGACAAATGGAGCTCAAGTGGCGCCCCAAGGTGCGCCCGAGGAAAAGGAATGGCTGCGTCAGTTGCGCACGCTTGCCGATCCAGTAAGTGTTGCTCTTAAAAACTCTGTGACAATTGCTAATGTTATTTCTAAAACAGCCACTGCAGGAGCAACAGTTGCTGCAGCAGCAACAACAAAATGATATTGATCAGCAATTTGTTGATTTGGGCAAACAAATGCGTGAGCTAAATATGCAATATGAGGATACCATGCAGCGCGAGCAAGATGCCAAGCAACACGAGCAGCCACAGCAACATCAGCACCAGGTTCAGCACCAGCAATTTGAGCAGCAACAGCAGCAGCAACAACCACAGCAGCCGGAATACTATGAGGCGCCGGCAGTGCAGCCAAGTAATGAGCAGACGCTAAACAGCGATATTTATGCGCCACCGATGTACTACGATCCCAATGCTGCACAACAGCAACAGCAGCAGCAACAACACCAACAAGCGCATCTTTATGATCCATCACAGCAGCAGCAGCAGCAGCAGCAACACACCTATGAACCATCAAGCTATGCACCGATCTATGATGAAGGAGCAACAGCAACCGCTGGCTACGACTATTGGCCCAGTGGTGCAGCACAACAGCCGCCGTATGGCGATGAGGTAGGTGTTGCAACAACAGCAGCAACAGCAGCATTTCTCTAGTTAAAAACTTGCCTTTTGATTTGAATTTGAATTTGTATATTTATATTTAAATTTAAATATTTATGTTTGGGTTCATTTGACTTGCTGTAATCGTTAAGTTATTATTTAGTTGTGTATTTCCTACTTTTGAACTTATTGTTGTTTTGAACTTTTGTTACTTTGGAAAGACACAAAATATTTGCAATTTAAAAAAAAAAACAAACTAAATAAGCGCTGCATGCAAAATGAAAGCAATATGTTGCTAATGTTTCTCAATCACACATTGGAATGCAGCTGGAGCATATGGAGAGCAATGAGTTGATTGCTGATAAAAACAACAGTAGCAGCAACAATAGTAGCACCAGCAACAGCAGCAGCAGCAACAATCAAGAGAAGAACAGCAGCAATGCAACAGCAATACCAGCTGATGTTCAGCAAATACAACAACAACATCATGATGAAGATGAGAAATTGCAGCTGCTGCGGGAGCAAAGCAACATTGACAACAACAGCAACAATCGCTTTAAACACAATGCCTTTAAGCTGTCCGCTGCTGGCAAGCAAATGCACTTTACGGGCCAAGACAAGGACAAGAGCAAGTTAATGCCACGCAAATTGCAATTTGGTAGCAACAGCAACACCAGTACCAGCACCAACAACAACAACAGCGGCAGCAACAACATGCCAGCAGAATGTTTAGCAGCGACAAAGGCATTTAATTTGAATGATGTAAGTAGCATTATAAACTTAAATAAACGTCAAAATGCTACCAGCACCAGTAACAGCAGTAACAACAACAATCACAACAAAACCAGCAGCATCAGCAATTATGCAGCAGCAGCAGCAACAAAAAGCGCTACATTAACAGCAATTGCTCAACGCGTGAATAGTTTTAATAAGTGCAACAGCAACAATTTGTCAAATGCTGTTCCAAAAACATTAACCACACCTACGCGCTTTATACCAGCCAAGCCGGTGTTAGCCAAGCCAACAACTAGCACAGTCACAGCAACGGCAACAGTAACAGAAACAACAACAACAACAGCAGCAGCAGCAGCGATAGCAGCAACAGCAACAGCAGCAGGCGGTGTTAAGCGCGTCAATTTTGATTTGCCCACAACAATTGATGAGGCGTCCGAGCAGGAGCTTGATAACGATAACGATAATGAGACCAATAACGATAACGATAACAATAACAGCTACAGTCTAGCATTGGCCCAGCCAACTCAGCAAAACATCACCAACATCTACAGAATGTGCAAACCGAGCAGAAGCAATAAGCCCCACATTGTCTTCAATGGCACCTATCCCATTGATATGCCACTTGGAGCAGCTGCACAGCAACACAAACAACAACAACAACCACAACTACATCATCACCAGCAGCAACATCAGCAACTGCAGCAGCAGCAGCAACAACGCAGCAACTATGATCCTGAGGCGAATGCCGATCGCAGTGAAATACAACGGTATCGATATATGATGCATGAATATGTCATCGATGAGGATGCCGAGGGCGAAGAGCAGGCCGAGGGGAACGACGCTGACGTCGACGACGACGACGACGACGACGATGATGATGACGATGATAATGATGATGATGATGAAGATGTCTATGAGGATGACGATGATGCTTACAATGACTATTATGCGCTCCAACAGAATAACGGCTTTCTCAACCAGTTGGGCATCATCAAACATCAGCAACATCAGCACCAGCACCAGCACCGGCAGCAGCCAACACCAGAGGCGGCAACACCACAAAATGTGTGGTCAATGGAGGAGCTAATTTCCAATCCGGCCATACCAATCAACTATAAGAAAATGTGCACCGAGGTCGAGCAGAGCCTGAGCAAGTTTGAGGCGTATCTGGATGAGAAAAAGCAATCTGTGGTGCGAACATACGACATCGATGCACCCATCGGCGATGGCGATGGCGATGGCGATGGCAATGGCAATGGCAACTCCGGCTTGGCTTCTAGCTCTAAGAAACAGCAATAGATTATGGCCATAGCTGAAACTGTTAGCAACATACTCGTAGAGCAACATAGATAAATAATTTACATTTTCTCCTTTGCTATGCATAACCAAATAACATATACATATTCAGCGTGCGTACAATTATAATCAAGCAGCCTTTCAATCGCCACTTTGAGTACCTTTGCGCGCTACACACAATTGTAAACTAATTGCAAAGATACATTAATATATATATATATATATATATGTATGTATATATATATATATATACGCACACTGTGATTTCACGCAATATAACGTTGAGGCAATATACAGAATAAGAGCATAAATAGTGCAGTATATATATAGTAATATAGATGTAGAACATAAGAAGCAAATAATAATGTATGAACGCAACAGAAGCTAATACATATATATAAATATATAATTGCCATTTTCAAGAGCGCCTGATAAACTCAACAGTTACAAACTATTTTGACTGCGCCAGTTAAATCATAATTTGGAGTTTTTCTCTCATGTTGTTCAACTAACATTAACATCTTGATACCACTACATATATATATATATATCTACTTATGTATTGTGTTTGTGTGTGTGTTTTGATGCACCACCAACTAATTTCTTTATGTTTTTCGTTATGCCAATAACCAACAACTAATCAACTGCCATTTCTCCACACCCCCTGCCCACCCAAACAACAACAAACAATTTGAAACGTTTTATGCCTGAAAATCTGAAAACAAAACACAAAATAATTTGTTTAAAAAAAAAACAAACA
>JAWNLB010000174.1:11630000-11742500 GCA_035041595.1 Drosophila basisetae | reverse complement strand
TATTTACACACATGTATTCTTGAATCTTGAAAAAGCGAACGGGCAGCGTATGTTGACAGCGACGTTACAGTGCAAAACTGTGCACTTTGGTTCATTTGGCGCGCGTTTCTCTCATTTCTCAATATCCTCTTTATGTTATGAAATTCGCTGTGAATAGATAAACGTAAGTATATCGACGAGAGCATTAATGCGTTTGCTTGTATATATATATGTGTGTGTGTGTGTTTGCGTGAGGACGCGATTGAGCGACCAAACCAAAACAAAAAAAAAAACGTGTGCGTGGAGTTGCCACACTGTCACATATATCGTGAATATATCGTAATCGCAGTTACTTACCGATATTAAATTGAACCTAATTATGGCATATCGCGCTTACCAACCGTTAATTATTGAACTATTTAATTTTTTTTGTTTATTTCTTTCTTAATTGATTTTTATAATGTCTTTACATAAGCGTATTAAAAAAGAGTGTGACTTAATTGGAGTGCATAGGGTTTAACGCATCCAATCTGATATCAGCGGTAGCACGCACACGCAATCAATATGTTTATATTATAAATACATTATCAAATTTCAAATGATGTTATTATTTTGTTATCTTTCAGCGACCGCGCCCCGAGAACGGCGAGCTCTCCCGTTAGCAAAACAAAAAAAAAGCTTGAGCGAGCTTTAGGCAAACAGCAACAACAACAACAAAAACAACAACAATAACAGCGCAACGCATTTTGTATTTATAATATGATTTGGCAAAAACCCCTGCGATCAGTCCACAAAATCAGTGCGGCTTGCATAGATGTCCGCTTAGTTTACAGTCTTTGTTGGATAAATAATATTAAGGTGCGCAAGCTGGCCTGTGTTCGACCAATGACGAAGCTCCAAAAACCAGAATGCGTAAGCAATGGCCGCCCAAAAGTAGGCGACGTCCAAAGGGAGAAGTCCTTAAGGGATCTGGTCTTTTATCCTCAAGGAACGAATTGCGAGCAAGAAAATGACCAAGATAATGCCGCTTACATGGTAAGCACTTATTTCACATATTCTGATTTGAAATAATGGTATTTCATTTGCAACTGTAAAGGAGTTATGCACATTATTTGCATGGTTTCTGTGATATATTAATAATGTTGTGAATTTGTAGGCTGCCATTAAGGAGCTGACAACACTGCAGCCAAACAGGGATAGCATTAGAAATTCCATAGATTTCAAAACTAATTCCATTGGTCTTACAAAAAAATATTTGTCGCGTAGCGGATTAACTCTAGAAGATGTGGAAAAGCTATCCGTTATACATGTTTCCGGCACCAAGGGCAAGGTATGTTTTTCTTTTCAGCTAAAAATCAGCTCTAACTGGATGACAAATACAATACACAATTAAAACAAACAACAAAAAATCGTGCTTAAAAAAAAAAACTAAACTTAAAAGGTGACAACAAACTTGTTACGCTAACGTTGAATGTTGAGTGGAAGGGAAAACAAGTTTAACACATTGATTTTCGACTCTTTTCCTATGTTTCCGTTTATTATTATTTTAAGAACCAATGATCTATTTGAACTATTTAGGGCAGCTCAAGTTAATTTTTCAAATTAAATAGAACGGGTATTATTATTACTATTATGGTTATTATTACTATTATGGTTCGAACGCGTTTTTCTTGTTTTCATTTGTATAACCTTTTAGAGGGTATTTAAATTTTATAATTCAAATTTGTAACGCATTAAAGGAGACATCTCCGACTTGTTTCGAAGTGCGAAATACAGAATATTGACAAACAAAAACTTAATAATATTTTAAAGTGCGAATACAAATATTTCAATATTTTTATTATTATAATATGATTTATATGATGATTTTTCTAATTTCAATTTTCTGTACGCGACGGGTTTTTAGAAAAATTAATTGGACATTATCATTATTATTATTATCGCTATTTTTTTTCTTCTAAAGTATAAAAGAATAATTCGTATAGAACAATTATAAAATATACATCAGAAATTGTCCTAAATTGATGGGGCAGTTATCAGTTATTCGAATTTCCATCAGCAGTATCTATACTTGGTAGTTTTGCTCAGTGTAGTTTCAACTGTGATTTTGCAGAAGCTTAAGCTCTAGTATTGATTCTAATCTAATCCACTTCGCTCTCAAAGCTGGTTCAACTGATAAGCGTTAATTGTTCTGTTGTAGTATTTGCATGGATTGAGCTTTGCTCATTTGCTATTTGATATCTGTGTTTGTGCTTTATTTATACTCTCTTCCAGGTGGCTATGCTCAATGTCTAAAGGCATTGTGAAAAGGCATATAATCTTGATCTTGATCAATCCAATCCTAATCATATTTTTGTTTGGTTTGGATCGTTTGCCATTTTTTGTTTGTACTTTCAGGGCTCCACTTGTGCTCTGGTCGAATCGATATTGCGTCAATATGGTGCACGCACTGGATTCTTCAGTTCTCCCCACTTGCAAAGCACAAACGAACGCATCCGAATCAATGGGGATCCGCTGGTGAAGCCGAAGTTCACCCGTTTTTTTTGGCAGGTGTACAATCGATTGAAGAAGTCGAGCGAGAACCACGACGATATGCCACCGTTTTTCATGTTCCTGACCATTATGGGATTCCATGTGTTCATCGCTGAGCGTGTGGATGTCGTCGTGCTCGAGGTGGGTCTCGGGGGCGAAAAGGATTGCACGAACATTGTGCGTAATGTGAAAACCATTGGGATCACATCGCTGGCATTGGAGCACACAGAGCTGTTGGGCACCACGCTGCCGGAGGTTGCTTGGCAGAAGGCGGGCATCATTAAGCCGGACGCCCATGTCTATACCCATGTCACTCAACCGGAATGCCTCAAGATCATCTATGATCGGGCAGCCAAACAACAGGCAAAGGTCACCGAGGTGCTCAGCACAGAAGCGTATTTCAAATATAATCACTACTCGGACTATTTGGACAGTTGCAATGATTACATTCGTCTGAATGGCGCCTTGGCCATTCAGTTGGCATACGATTGGCTGCGCCAGGCCACAGGTCATCTTCATCGCGACTATGCCGTCAACGAGGCAGATATGAGTGCCGAAGTTCTGCGAGGATTAACCCAAACCCATTGGCCTGGTCGCTGTCAGCTGGTGAGCTTCAAGAACCTGAGGCTCCATCTCGACGGTGCGCACACTGTGGAGAGCATTCGCGTTTGCGGCGACTGGTTCCGCAAGTGCACCCAACAAAGGTATGTATGCTCAACGACAAAAAAAGAAAAGAAGACAACAAATCTGTATTCGTTGGTAACGAATCAAAACATTTCGATAATCTCTATTTGCTTGCAGTCAAAATCCAAAAATGTTGGTATTCAATCGCACTGGCAATTCGGATACGACAGCCATGTTGCTGGTGCTGCAGCAGTTGTGTGACTTTGATATGATCTGCTTTGTGCCAAATTTGGCCAACAGCAATCCCATGGATCCCAACCAAACGGCGCTCAACTGCAGTACCGAGGAGCAGCTGGTGCGCACCCAATTAATTGCCCGCAAGTGGCTGGAAATGTGCGAGGCAACAAAACAACCAAATCGTGGCCGGATGTATAGCACTGTATTGGATGCTTTCATCGATGTCCGCACCCGTTATCCCACCCACATTGAGCTGGATGTGCTGATAACGGGCTCAATACATTTGCTTGGCGCTGTCATAACCGCACTCGATGATTTCAACATCGAGGTGCAACAAACAGCAGCAGCAGCAACAGAAACAACAACAACACCTACTGCGGCAACAGCTGCAACAAAAGCAACAGTATCAAATGGACCCAATTAATCAGCAGTTGCAATTGGCGATCGCAATTGTTATAAACGTAATTATAAACCTAAATCCCCTAAATCTATAAAAGTTATTTTATATATATATACATATATATATATATATATATGTACGTGTGTAAACAGTTTTTTGCCTCAATCGCAACACATTTCCAAGTGCTGTTGCAAACGCTAATATAAGATTCCCATTTTGTGAGAATTTTTGTTAAGGTAATCAAATACGCTGGAAAAGAAACAAACTACCAATTGTATAAATAAATATACATTTGTCAATGGAATTAATGTGTGTTTTATTCACACACTTCTAGGAATTGAAATACATTTCTGTCACAGCTTTCTAATCAAGCTTTGAGCTTTGACTAATATCCCTAAAAGTATGCCTCATTTTTGTTGCTGAAAGGCAATTCAGAAAAGTCGTCTTTGGATCATAAGTAATTCATTTTGTTTGGGATCTCGAACAGACATATATCTTTGACAGCGAGAAAGATTTGATCAAAAATTGCATTCGAAAATATTTCAAGGACTAAAATGGACGAAAGTCCTTTAAAAATTCTTTGGTTCAAGCAACTCCCTTTAACTATTACTACCAACTGGCGAATGGAACTCAAAATCGTATTTGTAGTTTCAGAGAAAGCAACGATTTTCGGATTTCGATTGATTTCCTTGCGCCGCGCGAATAAAACACATACAAGTATTTGAGTTCTTAAATGAATCCATAATCCTAAGATTCCATGTGACCTTAACGCACAATGTCCTTCAAAAATCAAGGAAGAGTTGAGTTCATTTCGTCGGTGTCTTTCATCCTAAAATCATGCCTATGACTGAGACTTTATATGTTCTATAAGTCTTGACTTATTGGAAATGCTGATGCACAAGAAGAAGAATCGCAAAATTAACCACTTTTAGCCCAATAAAAATAATTTAAGTTTATCTCTTGCCATTTATTAAAATATGTTTTTCATCTGTTTAATATGCTTTCTCGCATCTTTTCTGCACTTTTGTTTTCTGCAAAGAAAAAATCTTTATAAATCGATCTAACTTCGTATACCCAAAATACATTTAAATAGTTGTCTAAAGTACAAATTGTGGAAGCCTTGTCGACTTCAGGGATTATTCTCTCATGAAACTCCTGAATATGGCATTCCTTTATACCTATTTTTTAGCTGCTTGAGAAACCGCCTTGTTCACAATTATTCATATGCTGGGAAATCATTTGATAGCCCCGATTATCACCATTGACCAGCTGCCTCAACTCATTCTTCACATGTTTCGCTGTCTTTTCATTTAACAGTTTGTTCACAAGCCATGCGGATTTTACATAATATGTATTTATATAAATGGTATATTTGTAACGGGGGCTTACAGATTTTCACCAGGACGGTTAGCGTCGGTAAAGTAAAACGTTCAGTTTACGCGAAACACACGTTGATAACAAGTATTTTCTTCTTGTATATAAACAAATAGCGACGGCAAACAACATTTGTGATGCGGACGTTAATTTGACGACACGGGCAACACTGGCTGAATGCGGGTCGGCGCCAGCAAAGCGCGAGAGTTCGGTTTAGTGGCAGGGATGCTTGCAGCCAGAGTAACAGGGTTGCTTTGGCTGCTGGACCAATCAACGACAGCGATTGCGTTCAGTGTGTGAGCGAGCTAGCTAGCTGCACTGCTTCCTCGATGCGATTGTGCTAAAAACAAAATGGCTAACGCAAAACGGAAGTTGCACTTGTCGCTGTGTGCGAGCGAGATAGCAAGACTGATGACTGATTTAATCAGGACTTAAATGAGATGTTAACGTGCTGACTGGCAGACAGGCAGGCAGGCAGGCAGCCAGCCATGTGAGAGGGTGGATTGCGGTGGGTGCTGCGACTGCCGGCTGTGCACGCTAAACTGTCCCGTTTACAGCAACAAATCTTGTAATTCACTTTTTTCTAGTCAGCCTCTGTGTTTGTATGTGTGTGTTTGTGTGTGTGGTTGTGGTTGTGTGTGAGCCTTGCGCAGCGCTAAAAGGATTAATAAACGTTCGCATCTCAGTTGTTCATTTGACTTTGCGCTTAACGGTTCAGCTGCCAGCGTTGCCAGCCAGCAATTCAATTAAACTGAATTTTCGTCCATAAATATGCACTGTATTCAATAAATTGGTTTTGTTGCCGACGCAATTCCTTTCATTTTTTTTTATATGTGTCAAGTGCTATATAATAATAATAATAATAATAATAATACGATTATAGATCTTAAACTGGTTGCGATGATTTTAGCATTGCTTTGATTGTAATTTCTCTTAACTGTCGAAATTTGTCGTGAAATTGCGAGTGTTATTTGTATAAAACATCATTGAAATGCAAAGTTCAAAATCGTTTCTGATACGTGACTTGCTGGGAGACCTAATCAATCGCCGGCAAACGGACTCCGGTGAGTACCACACGGCTAACAACCGGAAGTTGTTTACAAACATATCCTTGAGCGGTGTCCCACATACAATTTTAGAAAATGCTTCTGCTTCTAAAATATTATAATTAATGTAAAATGTGTACGAGAATTAGAAAAATTTGTCAAGGATATTCCATATGAAAAAAAGTGTCATTTTCAATTATATACAGTAAAAAATTGAATTATTAAAGCTGGTATTGAATTCAAGATTCGGTTAACTTATATTGTACTCCTAGCAAATGTTCAATTTCTTATGAGTCATTTGCTTTAAGTCCAATAGTAAGTATAGAATCAGGCCATTATACCATTATAATAACTGTACTTTTCTATATTGGTATTATCAGGGTTGCAAACCGAATCGAATTTAGGTTCTGGTGACAAATTCAGAACAATGTTGCGCTACGTCCTTTTCTGGACAAATAATATCAGTTCCGGCATTGAGGAAACCAATTTTGTATTTTGATTATAATAATAAGCTGAACTAACTGATATAATTAGCTTTATATTTATATTCCAACACTTTCTCAAAAGTATAAATATTTAATTTAGCAGACAAAATTCTTATTTCTTTTGCTTAAATTTGAATTAATCTTGGTAATTTTGTAAATGTTAAATTTTTTATTTTATTATTGCAAAAAGTAAAAAGACTTGAAGCATATCCTCTTTTAAGATAATAAAGAGATGCTTATAATTAGTTCTTAAGTCGCATATCTTACCACTTTTAATGCACATGAATCGCAACAATGGCAACAGACACGTTCAAAGCAATTAGCCACTAAATAGTTGTAATTGTTGAGCTAAACTTTATATAAAGTCATGTATAATTAGAGAAGAACCCCAAACAAACAAACAAACACACCAAACACACACCACACACACTCATACACAGATACACCTTCAAACACATGGAAAATATAAGCTATTCAAATGAGCGAACACCTTAGGCTATTTGATACCCTGCACTCACATCAGCAAGGGGTATGTTGAACACATTTTAAAAATAAAACAAATACAAACTGTTCGAAAGTATTCGTAATTAGCTGGTAGAATATATAAAGTACTTTTTGACGGAAAATATATATAGCTGAAAGATTTGGTGACTTTGTAGAGGACATATTTTTGATTTGATCAGTGAGCCTCGAAAGAATTGGGTAAAAAATAATATACATTTAAATACATTTGCAAAAATTTGTATAAATTTTAAATTATTAACTTTTCTTAGCATATTGCGTTTCGCAAACAATTCGAATTTTGTGCCTCAACAAAGCAAATTATTTTTTTTTATAACATACTTTGAGCCACTTGAATTAGAGGGTATCTTAATGTCATGCGTTTCTCCTGTCCTATTGTTTGGTGTGAAGCATTTGCATTCCATTATTTTGCAATGTTTTCGTTGTTGTTGTGGTTGATTCCTGGGCGAAACAATCAAAATTGTTGAACGTGACAAATTGCTTGAGCGCAAGTTACGACTACGAACAACAACAGCAATGCTAGCAAAAATTAAATTATTGCCTCAAGCATTTGCTGCTTTGACTCACTGCACACACACACACACATACACACACACACACACACACACACACACACACACACACACACACACACACAGAGATCCCTCAGCGCCCTTTTTCTCAATTTGTTGCTAAAAGTTTTGTTGTCGTTTCTAATTGAGGCAAGGTGTGAGATTTAAATGCCGGCGGCAAGTTTACAGCGCATCAAACGTGTGGATGGCGTTCACGGTTTGCGTTGGTTTGGTGAGGGTGGATTGATGATGAGTTGGTGGTTTGCTGGGTTGATGGGTTGGTCGGTTGGTGGGTTGGTGGGTTGGTGCATGGGCACATGTAAAGTGCCGGCTAATTGGCCGCTGCGCAGCAAAAGTAATGCGAGACAATTAAGAAATATTCAAGACAGCAGGCAGTCGCAAAGTTAAAAACTGAATCTGAGCACAAACACACAAAATGTTAGATTATGTCAAGTGGTAGATGCGCTTGGGAGGGGGAACAGTTTTGAACAGTGTTGAAAAATGTTTTTTGTTTTTGTTTTTAGGAACATAGTTTTTGCAATTGTATTGTTTAAGACGATGAGCTAAAAATCCCTTCCTCATAAGCACTCTTTATGTTTTATAGTTTGTAAATTGTGTTCCCAACAAAGTTGCAAAATTCTGTCATTGAACAAATCGGAACTGTCGTCGTTAAGTAAGTAGAGTTTGAGTTTTAGAGACTAAAAGATAATAAAGAAGTTATTGATTTATAAAATCGGTTCAGCTTTGGCAAATTTCAATCCACTTTGATCGATCAAACTTTTGAGCCAATCTGTTTGACTTTGACTTTTCCATTTATTAAATATTTGCAAATATTAAAGTGCATTTTAACGGTTAACTGTTCTAAGCTAAAATAAGATTTTTGCCTCGTCTAAAGTCTGTTGCATGATTGCCATATGCTATAGTCATACATGCTTGCATTAAGCCCGAAATAATCAGTTGTGTTAACCGTAAATTGCTGACACATGTCACAATCATTTTTTTGGCTCGATGTATCTGCACAGTTCAAGTGCCTATTAAATGGCAATTGTGCCGCAAATTGATACGACGTGACTTTTTATCAAAAAATATATAAAAAGCAACTCACTTGAGACGCCCCTCAGTTGTCCACAAACACACAGACACACACACACACACACACACACACACACACACACAGATACACACACACACACACGTGCATAATTGAATCATTATTCACATGTCGCCGTCTTCCTTTGCTTCCCACATAAATAGAAGTCAAATGCTTTTGGGGTTAAAATACAAAAATAATTTCCGCAGGAAAGATATATATATATATATACATTTATATTTAGATATCGAATCCTTGCTGGGCGGACACACACGTGAGCGCCTGTGGGCTGCTGCTGCGGCTGCTACACACATCCTACATGCTTTTCGTCCTTCGGTGGTTGTTTGTTTTCGGGTTAACGCAGCAAATTCCAATAGGAAAGAAACAATCGAGCGCAATCGAATCATGACTCGACACGGGAATTTAATCAGGCAGCCCCGTTGCGCTGTAGTCCAGGATATATATATATATAAATATATATATGATGTATATAAATATATGTATTTATAAGGATATGCGCAACGGATAAAAATAGCATGTTGATTGCTCAACGGAGCACAAGAGCCCGATGCTATATGCCGGAGCCCGGTATCTGTCTCTTGGATTGCTTGTCTTCTTAATGGACCTGGACCAACGCCCACTTAATACCGCCCACTTAATACCGACAGCATTATCGTTGTCTTTGTGGTCTTTCGATGGTCGCTGCTGGAGAGTAATGAGTCCGTTGCTTGCCAAAAGTGCCTGCACGCGCTCATCTCTCCCTCCCACTCCCACTCCCACTTCCACTCCCACTCTCCCTCTCTCTGTCCGTCTCTCTGTCTTTATCTTGTGGGCTGTGCAACCTTTCAAGCTCCCAGCGTAGGACGCATTAACGACACGCTGCGTTTGAAAGTGCAGCATTACTTCTGTATTTGAAGCCCACTCGATCCAATTCGCATACACTCGTTATCTGCTCGATATACACTCGAAAAAAAACCCTACCACACTTTACTTAAGTTTTTTTTTTTCGTTTAAACTAGTAGAAATTAAAACACTTTTAACTTCCTTCATCATTCTCATTTCCAGTCTTATAACAATACTCGTAAATGTTTCCCCAGCAAAATTTGTTGTGTTTGAAGTTGACATTCGGTACTCCAATTAAGAGCTGAGTATCTTATTCCAATTAAGATCGGTTCAAATCGAATCGCACTTAACTTTAAATGAGAACAATCACACTTTGCTCAAGACACACTCAAATTAAAACAATCTTTTGGCATCAATTGATTAAAGTTATCTGAAGTTTGGCGACTTCTCTACTTGATTTATGTAGAATATTCAATTTTTGTGCGAGTCTTTTTTAAAATTGGAATTGAAGATATGAACTTATTTTAACCATTCTTGAAATGTATATTTCACAACTGTAGAAATTGAATTGTCCAACGATGACTCGGACATAGATATTGAAGATCGCTCGACGCCCGATTCGACGGCGAACGGTTGCCAGCAGGAGCTGCTGCTGTCGCATCACTACAACCACAACGAGGAGTCTAGCGTGGAGTCCTGCGACACGGCCACGCCACGTCCGAACTCCTCTGTCCGGAATGCCGGCCTGAGCGCTGCTGCAGCTGCGGCGGGAATGGCAGCCGGTCTCCTTGCAGCAGCTGCTGCCGGCGGCGGTGGCGTCGGCGGCGGCGGTGACAATGGAGGTGGCCCGGGCGGAGGCAGCCTGGGCGGCGGTGGCAGCTATGCGGAGCACAAGCTGCAGCTCAGCAAGAGCGGACGTAAGCCGCGACGACGCCGGACGGCATTCACGCATGCGCAGCTGGCGTATCTGGAGCGCAAGTTCCGCTGCCAAAAGTATCTCAGTGTCGCCGATCGCAGCGATGTTGCCGAGACATTGAACCTATCCGAGACACAGGTCAAGACCTGGTACCAGAATCGACGGTGGGTTTAACCAAATGCCATCTGTAACATATGTGTATATGAACCAAATGTGGTTTGGCTACCATTCACAGGAGGAGACGCCTTTAACCGAATATATTATATAAATACTTGATTCTTGATTACCACACAAGAGACGACTAGATATAGGCTGTCCATCTGTCCATCTGTCCGCCTGTGCGTCTGTTTGTCTGCCTCCTTCAGTTTCTGGCTGCCTGCTTGCAGTATATACGAGGTGTGTTCAAAAAGTATCGCGAATTTTGAATTTTCGCGGGTTACGTATAATCGAATTTCGATTTTTTTGTAGCGTTATGTTGGTACTTATGTCTCTCACTTATGCCGACAAGCTCGGCCATTTTGAATGTTCACTTAATTGTTGACAGCTGCTTTGCTTGCACGTGTTTTGGATCGTCTTCGATTTGTCGGCATAAGTGAGAGACATGAGTACCAACATAACGCTACCAAAAAATCGAAATTCGATTATACGTAACCCGCGAAAATTCAAAATTCGCGATACTTTTTGAACACACCTCGTATGTATATGTCGTAGCCAGATCTGATGACTATATTGGACAACGGTCCGTCGAAAGTTTAGTTCTTGGATGAAAACCTTTTTGGGTTAACAAGTTACCTGAAATAAGCTTTAAGTTTCGGGGGAATCACCAACACAACGGACCGCAAAATACTATAACTTTTATAGGAACAAATATTACCAAACAAATGCCTGAAAATGTATGTTAATTATATAGAGACATTAATCTCTCTCTCTCTCTCTCTCTCTCTGTCTCTCTCTCTCTCTCTCTCTCTCTCTCTCTCTTCCTCTCCTTCTTTGCGTTGTGCAGCACCAAGTGGAAGCGACAGAATCAGCTGCGCTTGGAGCAGCTGCGTCATCAGGCAACGCTGGAGAAGGACTTTGCGGTGCAGGATAACGGAGCGGGCGGCGGTCTCGGCTGCTGTCCGAGCGGTTTGTCCAGTTCATTTAGCGCTGCTGCCGCTGCCGCCGCTGCTGCCAGCAATCCGTGCAACTTCTTGACCTCAGCCGCAGCGGCGGCCATTTTTCGCAACGTTGGCTACGTTCACGGCTGCCCCATGTAGATGATCACCACGCGCCTCCCCCTGGCACTGAAAGCTCCTCCCTGCCCCCCGTGTCCCCTGTCACCCACGCTTGCCTATGTAAATAATATAAAATAAATTGTTTTTGTGCAATAAGAAGTTTTTTTTTTACATGTGACATATGAAATTGAAATACTTTTTAATGTTCGTAATCGAATAATCGACAACCGTATGAGAAACCCTCGCGCAACCTCAACCTGCCTGCCCACGCAGCTCACCCGATTCAATTATAAAACCTTAGGCTTAGACAAATTAACTGTAATATACACCCACACACACACACACACACAGCATATTATACTCGACAAGAAACAAGAATAACAATTGTGAACATCACGCACTCTATAAAAGAAACATTTTTTTTTGTGAAAATAAAAGATTGGATTGCATATTTGATAAAGTTCGTTATGAAATATGAAAAATGAAAGAATAATCTCGACTGCTTTTTTGCATGTTTATATTAAGAATTTCTGCGTTTTTTTCCAGGATTTTGTAGTTAAAAATAACAGTAAGTGTAACAAGCTTGGTAAATCTGTTTTCTTTACTATAAAAACAATAAAAACAAAAAAACAATCATTCCTTGAAGGAATTCAATTGTGAATGGCAAACAGCTCATTGAAGGGTCGAGCACTATTTGGCAGTGCCTAGGGAATTGAGCATTTTGAATCCTATCCAACTGCAGCTCGACTAAACTGAGTCCAACCACTTGTGCCACGAAGGTCAACATGGATGATCAATGAAGAGGCAACAGCTCGCATCCTATATGAAGCATATCGACCTACAGATGTACATATGTATATAGGTATGTATGTATGTACATACTTATGTACATACTTATGAAGTTCTGCAGTCCTGCAGTCTCTTTCTCAGTGATTGCCAATTCTGCAGTTGCAGTTGAACAAAAGTTGAGTTGCATTTCTGATTGTGAGTCGAGCATTGAATCACGCTTAAAAATCCACTTGAGCGAATGAATACAAAACGATATCAATTTGTCGCTATATAATAGTAAATGGTACGCTGTACGCTGTATGCTGTATGCTATATGCATCCACATGCAGATGCACACAGCCATTCTCACAAACATGCATTCATACATATGTAGATACAAGCAAGTCTTTATGTATATAATTTGTAAAAAAAAAAACGAAGTGGGTTGGGTGGTAAACGGGTGGCATGGCAGTCATGCTGGGTAGCCAACCGGAAAACAACAGCGGCAGCAGCAGCATCAACAACAACAGCAGCAACAACAACACTGTCACGCAATTAAAACGGGCAAACATAACCGCAAAGAGCGCGCGCATATAGCAAAGTGAGTGCGCGCAAGCGAGCCAGCAATAGTAACGCAAAAGCAAAAGCAATTGCAGTAACAGTAGCAGTAGGAGTCGCAGTCGCTGTGGGCATGGGCATGGTAGCAGACAGCAGGCAGCAGGCAGCGACGCGGCGTCGCAGTTCACGGTTGCGATTCGGTTAGATTTTCATGCACATTTAGCTCGCTATGAAAAACACAAAAAGGAGGAGGAATGTTTAGCCACAAATTGAATCTGTGGCGAGTCAGTTAACAGGCAGGCAGCGCGAGAGCGAGCGAGAGCGAGCCACACCGAAAGGGAGATAGTCGAACGGTGGGGTGGGGGATGGGGATGGGGATGGGGGCATAAGAGGAAACTGTAGTCATAGTTCGAGTGCAGCACAGAACGCTAATTAAAAAGATACTTGAGCGACGGCACCAGCGACGGCAAAAACGGAAAGAAATAACTTTTCAAACTGTATAGCAAGCAAAGCAAGCAAAAAAAAAAAAAAATGGAAAAAAAACTGGATAAGAGATAGCATTAACTTCACAGTTATCCATGAAATTGTCTATGAAATGTGAATGTAATTTAATGAATAACATGCAGTAGCCACAGAAACTCCCCCTCCGCTTGCCACTGCCACTGCCACCGCCCCCGCCCCCGCCCCTGCTCCCACACACTTTTCAGCTGGTTTGTATTTTTTTTTTATGTATTTATGTATATATCTGGTATTTTATTTGCGGTTGATTTGAGCACCCATTGAAATTTCAATTGCAGTTTTTAATTGGTACATTTTATGTCTGCCATCCTTTGAGTGCCAAAAGCGAAACTCGCAAAGTTTTCTCGGCTTCCACTTTGATTTGTATTTATTTAATGAGTTATTAATTGCATTAAGCTTTCAAACAACCGACCAACAACAGCAAAAAATAGAAGAAAATTAAATACAAAAAATCGCCCACAGAGAAACTACAAAAGCTCAAAAGGAAAAAAGTTAATAAAGGCGGTCAAAGTCAAAGCGCGAATGACTGTCAAGTGGCCGGGCAATCCACAAAGTTGGTCTATTGAGAGTTACAATTAATAGAAATGATAAAGTATCGCATTGTCAGATAGATAGATACACTGAACACATTGCAGACTTGGTAAAAACTTGGTATGCAGCAGGCATCAGGAAGCATATCTATTCTTGAGGGAGACTTCAAGTTTGAAATGTCAAAGATCAAGTTTATTATCCATTTGATCGATAAATGCCATATTTTCGCCAATTTCGATATAAATCGATATCCGATAGCAACAAAAGACACACGCTGACGTATTATTGATTAGACACAAATACATTTTCACACAGTTACTTCGATAACTCAATTACATCGAGAATCAAAAGTCAAATAGCAATGCAAATCAATCAAGAAAGCCTATAATCTCTGACGGACAGAGGCAGAAGGATAGATCGACCCGGTTGATAAGGTTTGGTTAGATTAGATTTGTCAGGCTGCTTGTCTCAGAGACTGACTTAGCGTTGAAGTTGTTAGATAAACTAGGCGTTTGCCAGATTAGATCTTTAAGAATGATACTATTGTATTCCGTTTTCTGATGATGATTCGTTCTCACAGAGTCTACTGCAATCATGGCGGAGAAACTTAATCCTTTCATTTTTGTCAAACAATCGGCAAACGATTACATTTTCGTATGGTGTCCAATAAAAGACTAGTTTCTAGCCTCAACGAGACAAACTTCACATAATTAAACGGCAATTGCGACACTCACGTATCCACACACTCACCACACACACTCACCACACACACTCACCACACACACACAGACACACACACACTCACACACACACACACAAGACAATCAGTTAGTCAGCTGCTCGCAGTGCTAACGATGGTGACATCAACAACGAACAGAAGCAGAACAACAACAACAACAAGAGCGATCTTGTATACATCATCATCATCACCATCACCATCATCATCATCATCATCAGCACTGAGAGGACAAGTGTTACGCACGCCCCGCGGCACAAACACAATTTGCAACATTTTTCCAAACGGATAATGACAAACATTTTAATCACAAAATGAAACTGAAACCGCAACTGGAACAGGAACCCACCACCGAACCACCAAGCACCACCAACCCAAGGAAGACAACCGAGCAGGACAACAACAGGAGCACAATAACAAGCAAAGGTTCCTCCGCCCAGCCACCCCGCCGCCCGTTCTCCATCACACCCCTCCCCACTGCCTTGACAACTTTATGACTAAAAGTCTCCGTCGAAAGTCAAGTGCCTTTGGCTTTTGTGCTTCTTGTTGCTGTTGTTGCTGTTGTTGCTGTTGTGTTTTGGGTGATGGCATAATCTGTCGCATTATCATCTCGCATCACATCTTGTGTCTGTCGCACAAAGGCCACAAATGAGGTGGTTGTTCAACATGGAGTGCCCGAGAGGAGGCAGGGTTCCATTTCCACGCTAACTTCTGCTGTTGTAAACAGAAATTGAAAGGGGTTTTATATGGTAAAGCCAGCTCCAAGAACCACATTGAAAATCATATATTTATTTATATATTTATATTTTATATATTGCAATTTTTATTTATTTTATTGTTGTTGTCAATTTCAAGAAGAGTATTCAATTTTGTATGAGTGGAGTTGTAATGGGAATAATATTTGTGAACCTACCAAGACCAAGTTATTATTTTGATAAAACATAGCCAGACATTCAAAATTTTCACTCAACTATAATAAAATGGAAGAGAATATAAAGTTTTGGACTCTTATCGCGTATGCCTTTTTTTATAGATCACAAAAGACATTTGAAAATCTGATGACTGTAAGTTCCTGACGGATATATAAAAGCTAGATGCATTTGATTTCAACCATATTTATATATGTGTATACATATATATATATATAATATATATGTATATGTATACACTCGACTTGAGTTGCCAATAAGTTGCGACGATCTGTTGCAATCAACCGTTTAGACTTGTTCGATGTTGCCTTCAGTTGCAGTCAGATGCAGATTCATTCATAAATCAGACTTTCAGTTGATTGTCGTGCGTGGCTTAAAGTGGAACGCAAACGAAATCGGCAGTTAAAGTGAAGTGCCACAGATAAGCTTAGCAGTGGTATCAGATATCAGCGATATAATGGAACCGTAAGCTAACTGAAAACCTTTTCAACTCATTAAGCAAGGCTTTAGTTTTATATTTGACTGCTGTGCATTGGTGTAAAGGTGTTTGTTTAGTATACAGTATTTGTTGTGTGGTATACTGTATACTCGTATGCTATATACATATGTCATCTCAGTCCTAGAGATCGGTATAATTAATTTAATGTCTCAGAGTCGATACTAATCAATATGGATTGCAATTCTTTCATTACCAATCTGTAAAATAAACACAACATTATCTATTTTTTGGTTGTATAAGCCACAATTGAAATACTCGAGCAGACAGCACGATATGTTTGTTTAAGGCTGTTTGTATATTAATCAAATGTTAACAGACGAGAAAATATTCATGCAGAATATCTGCCTTTCACGGATAGTTGCAATGGCAGCCGATAAAGGTGACTAGAAAATGCAGCGATTGAGTAAGAACCGCTAAAAAAAAAGCCAGATTTCTGAGAAAACAAAACACAACACAACTTGATCTATATAATATAATAATAAGTTCTTAATGGAACGAACACTCTCTGTAAACCAAATGTTGGCTGATAGATATCGAGTCGTGCTCTTATCGTATTCGCAATAGATCAGCACATCAAAATATCTGAATGCAATATTAACAAATATAATCTTATCTTTGGTTAACTTCATTTGTGGGGCTGAGCTTTCAGCTTTCGCAGATTAATGGTCTCCATATCTACGAGGTGTGTTCAAAAAGTATCGCGAATCTTGTGTTTTTTCAGATATTATTTATTTATTCATGAATATCTATTTTGTCCCCTTCAAAGTAATCCCCATATTATACACTTGTGCCACCGTTTTTTCCAATCTTCGAAGCACTCCAAAAAATCATTTTTTTTATCTTGTTCAGCTCCTCCTTCGATCCCGTCTTTATCTCGTCAAGCGTAGCGTAACGTCGTCCTTTCATGGGCCAAGAAAAAGGGAACAAGAAAAAGTCACAGGGGGCCAGATCTGGGGAATACGGTGGCTGCGGCATCATTAGTGTGTTGTTTTTGGCCAAAAAGTCGCGCACAAGCAACGATGTGTGAGCAGGGGCGTTATCGTGGTGCAAAAGCCAATTTTTGTTCTTCCACAAATCCGGGCGTTTCTGGCGGATTGCTTCGCGCAAATTGCGCATAACTTGCAGGTAATATTCCTTATTGTCCGTTCTACCCTGTGGCAAGAACTCATGATGCACCACGCCCCTGCAATCGAAGAAAACTGTCAGCAAAACTTTCACATTCGACCGAACTTGGCGCGCTTTTTTCGGTCTTGGTTCGTGCGGCAGCTTCCATTGAGATGACTGAGCTTTGGTTTCCACGTCGTAACCATAAACCCACGATTCGTCACCAGTTATGACCCTCTGGATCGAAGACGATCCAAAACACGTGCAAGCAAAGCAGCTGTCAACAATTAAGTGAACATTCAAAATGGCCGAGCTTGTCGGCATAAGTGAGAGACATGAGTACCAACATAACGCTACAAAAAAATCGAAATTCGATTATACGTAACCCGCGAAAATTCAAAATTCGCGATACTTTTTGAACACACCTCGTACAGCCTATTTTTATGGACTTTACTTATCCGACCGCAAATTAGATACTTATAGCTTAAATATGGATTGGATAGTTCAAAATATCTTAACTCTTATTGAAAAATATACCTGCAGCAGTTTATAATTATTATTATATTATTGTAAATACAAATGCCCATATTTAATTTAAAACCTGGATTTGTTTCAGTCAATCATCGATTTATTGCCTGCATTGCGCTTCGTGTTTAAGAGTTGATATAATTTCACCTTCAATGCCATTGAAATTGCATCAATTCTAAATAAAATTGAGAAGTCAGCAAAAATGAGACATGTATTGTATTTAAATATATATATCCGGAGTATACAAAGCATAAACAAATTGTCTGCGGTATCGTTTTTTGGTGCTTAGATGGAAATGTAAACGGTGTCTTTTGTTTATACTAATAAAGGACAGCCTCGCATTTCACACAGCGCAAATGAGAGAGAGAGAGAGAGAAAGAAAGAGAGTGTATGTGTGTGAGAGAGAGAGAAAGAGAGAGGGAAGGCATGTAAGCTAATTGGCAATTTAGCCAGGTTAACCAATTTGAAATTGAACTCGAGTTTTTGAGGCAGTTGCTATCCCTCCTTGACATTCATCTATCCTGTCGTTTCTCATCTGGATTATTTTCATGTTGTTCAAACTTCGTTAGTTAAGCACAAAACAACAAATAGAAAAAACCAAAAAAAAAGCAAAAAAAAAACGCCTACAGCCAAAAACAGTGGCGAACCCAACAAATCAACGCATAATGAGATGAAAATCTGTTGGCTTTTGTGCCTACACTCAGAGAAAAATTAACCCATAATTTGGAAACCAAAAATAGTTTGCATTATTCTGTAGAGAAAAAATAAATGATTGAAAATATAAAAATGACTTATTTCCTTGAGGAATTAAATATTTTAAATTACATGTGCAAAAATGTACTTTTCTCATATTTTTCGATTTAATATTGTCTTCATTATATTTTTGTTATATCTAATTTTATTATGTTCGGCAGCAGTCAAATTTAGATACTATAAAACTACTTGGCTTCTTCACAATGTAAGAGCAAATATATTTTTTTAAGTGCATGCCGAAACCAAAAAACCCATCTGTAACCACGAAAGTGGCGAGTGTATGTCAACAATTTGTCTTAAATTAGGCGTAAAATTTACAGATTGCCCAGCAACAACAACAAGGACCCACCCCTAACAACAACAAGAACGGCAACAAATAAAAAAAAGCTGGCTAATAAAAGGGTAGTTCCTACTTATCAACATCATCATCAGCAAATGGTTATTATGCATATTATCGTTATGATTGTTGTTGCTGTTGTTGTTTTTTTCGGGCCACACTTGACACTCTTCAATTGCAGTACGCCTGCGGCATTAAGGGATGGGGTGGCTTTGAAACCCATCCGCTAATTTGAGGCTTTTATGTCATCTAATTGAAGTGAAAATACAGTTGGCAATTGATTGCGACGACAACTTTGTGAACAGTGGGCGTAATTCTGCGCTTATTCAGATTTTGAGGTTGTGATCAGGTTTGCAATACAATTGTTGATAGTCTGGTATTGTAAGTATCCTTTGTAAGTAGTAGCCCTTATAGGACTAAGCTGATTTGCATAATTGGCTAGCGCATTGTCACTACTCACAATCTGTGCAAGAGATTGGTAATTGCAACCCCGTTTGCACCTTGCATTTAAACATTTTTTATCACACATAAAAATCGGTTTAGTTCGGACGATTTCATTAGCGCCGAAAGCCTGTGAAGAACGTTCCCAATTGTCCCATACGGTTTGCCAGTCAAGTGTTTAATTTTTTCTTTGATTGTTTATATATACATAGATTATATATATAGTTTATTGTATGCTTGGTGTTTTGAGATTGCAAATGTAAAATGTAATTAAGAAATTATGAAATCAGCCATCGACAAAAACTCATTCTGCATGGAAGTCAGTTGAACATTAATACATTTAAGGATGTTAAGTACTTGGCAAAAGTTTTAAATATATTCAGATTTAAAAATAAATCAAATAAAAAAATAATGCATTTGAAATGAATTTTGGTATTTAGGCGAAAATTTGAAGAGATGTTAGGTGCCATACTTATTAGATGAGTTCGTTTCTGCATTTCTGCTGGTTTTGCCCGTTGGCTGCCTTTGAAAAATATGCATAATTAAAATCTAAAATGCACAATGCGCTATGCCATTGCAGTTGCTGTCGTCTTTTGCAAAAGTTGTTAATCTTTTCATGCGGCTGCATAATTAAAATCTGAATATGGAAATTGTATGAAATTTCGTTTCGCCTCCTGCTCTTTGCACGCAAATGGGCCAAATGCTAAATAACAACAACAACAACAGCAGCAGCAGAACGGCTGTAAAAAAAAAGGAAAAAGGCCGAGCTAAAGGAAGAAAAACACTCAAAACCAACACAAGCACACACACACACACATACACAAGCATTCGCTGTCAGCAACTTAACAGTTGCCGCTGCTCGTTAACAGTCGCATTTGGCCTCGCTGCTGCTGCTGCTGCTGTTCATCTCGTTTGCTCTTACGCACACTTGCGCTTTTAGCTGTCGTTTCACAGTTTACATATGTATGTGTGTGTGTGTGAGAGGCAAGTAATTGCAAAATATGAATGCATAATGAGCAAATACTTCCAAGTGTGCAAAGAAACTTCTGCCAGCGCAACAGTGTGTGTGTGTGTGTGTGTGTGTGTCTTTGTGTGTGGGTGGGTGGCTTGGGGTGGCGCGGAGGCGTCAACTTTTATGCTAAAATGTGCGAGTCGCGCGTGCATTTGCATTTTTGCCAGTTGCTTTCTCAATGCACCACAAGGACACACACACACGCACACACGCAAGTACATATGCAAGTATGTGTGGGCTTTTGCATCACTGATTTCTACTGCTGCTGCTCTCAAACCGGCCCAAGAAACTGCAAAATCTTAACCGACCCAAGTGTCACAACAACAACAACAACAGCAACAACTACAAAATATGGCCGACCACAAGTAGCATGTGAAGAAAATGGTTTGCTGCTCATTAAAATTGCGGTTGTCCGTTCGAAATTGTAAGCAGTGTTAAGTTGTCTGCACTAGTTGCTTATTAACAGAGCAATAGCAGCCAACTGAAACTGTTGAGTGTGTATGTGTAAACACACACATGTAAACATATATGTATACATAGCAGAGACGCATTTACCAATCAGAATTTATATACTAAAATATTCGAGTTTGTAGTGTTCGAAGAACTTTTAGTGATTGCTGTCGACATAGAAAACCCAGTTTCAATTGATTAGCGAAACAATTTCTCTCGTAGAAGCATGCGTCCGCAGGGCTTCGCCATTGAAGAGCTGCGTCAGATTCTAAGCCAATCCGAGCTGAAGAATATAACTCAGTTTATCCACACCAGCGACAATGTACTGGAGGTAAGTGTGTACAAATGGCTCAAATATAGATATAATATATATGTATATATGTGTGAGTGTTTCATTTATCAACAGCTTATCGATGGCTTCACGCAACTGATGGCTCGCGAGGAGATCGATTTTGGAGCACAGGCGTTGGCTGGTCTCCATGTGGCT
This sequence comes from Drosophila basisetae, assembly GCA_035041595.1. Taxonomy (NCBI): domain Eukaryota; kingdom Metazoa; phylum Arthropoda; class Insecta; order Diptera; family Drosophilidae; genus Drosophila; species Drosophila basisetae. Next base: position 11,721,035 of record JAWNLB010000174.1, on the reverse strand, counting down.
GGCATGATGATCTACATGCTGCATCATGACGATCTGGATAGCACTCAGGTGCAGCGAATGAATTTCATACAGCGCTGCTTCGACTACATGGCCTGCACCGAGGAGACGCATGTGGGTGCCAAGAAATAAAAAAAAAACAGCTAGAAGGGATTTCGATATCGACTCCAACTGAGTCAATCAAACACGATTTCAGTAGCCATTTTTGATATATATTCATGATTCAGATTCGGGTAACTTCGGCAGATTTAATGACTGGCAATGGGTGTATTGTGTACCAGCAAGTTAGCTTTCAAACTATGAGATTAGAACTGCAGACTTAGCACAAACTGATGAATTCTTTTTTATTGTTGCAGGTGCATGAACTGTGCACACAGATCCTGTGCTTGTTGAATTTAAATGATTCGCAGCATGTGTTGAATACCATAAACTGCTGCCGCATTGCGAGTGCGTTGAGCACAATGGCTCAACTGGTTTGCACCTGTTTGCTGTGGGCCATGCTCGATAATCTGACCGATTTGGGCTTCGACTCATATCGGCTGCGTGCCTATCCGGATATAATGATGGCAGTGGCCATGGTCAATCCACTAATTTACTTGCAGGACTATCCGCAATCGCTCAATCTGATTGTACGCATCATTGGCGCCCTGTTGCTGATTGGACCATACGGATGCACGGAGAAGTTGCGCTTAGAGATGGGATTGCCGCAGCAGATGCTCGAATTTCCTGAATCGGATGCGGTGGTCCTTTTCCGCTGGCTAACCACCATCAGCGAGGAGTTGCGCGATGAGCTGCAGCTGCAGGATGGCCACGGCCAGGACCTCATGGTCATCCTGGAGACATCCTATGAGCTGATGAAACTCGTCCACTCCCATCTATCTGCATTCTATCAGCGACTCTATTGTCAGGCCGATTGCGATGCGGATGGCTGCGTCTCTGATCACCAATACGAGGATGACGACGAGAACTTCGATTGGTTGTTATAAGCACTTTCAATGATTAACAAAGTTAACCAATCAGAATGTGCCGCAAAGAAAACGTGCTTCATTCCAAAATTATTTTAAATTTCATTAAGAGTGAAAAAGATAAATATAAATAAATATGAATATTAATATTTATGCATATTTACAATGTTCTTTTCTTTCTTTTAGACATTTGTTTATTGAATTCATATAAAGCTTACTTGTCGTGTACAACTTTAAGCTAACTTATATTAAAAGAGAAATAGCATTACCCAAATCATGGTTAATTTAGTAAGTTGCCAAGATAAGGCTTAAGTTGTGGCTGACAAATCGCTTGAGACTGACTGCTCTCAAGTCGGAATAAAACTTTGTATGCCGCATTCAAACGGCATAAGGACTACTATAAATGATTTATTAAATTCTTAGAGTTATTTGCGAACTAGAATAACTTCTGGTGAAGTCGATTTTGAGTGGATTACTAAATATTTAGTGCCCGAAGGTAAAATGCGTTGCTTTCCTTCTTCAACAAGATGTCATAATCGATTATAATCAAGTAATAACAATAAATGTTTTTACAAATGGCATATTCGATGTACGAGGTGTGTTCAAAAAGTATCGCGAATTTTGTGTTTTTTCAGATATTATTTATTTATTCATGAATATCTATTTTGTCCCCTTCAAAGTAATCCCCATGAGATATTATACACTTGTGCCACCGTTTTTTTCCAATCTTCGAAGCACTCCAAAAAATCATTTTTTTTTATCTTGTTCAGCTCCTCCTTCGATCCCGTCTTTATTGTCGGCATAAGTGAGAGACATGAGTACCAACATAACGCTACAAAAAAATCGAAATTCGATTATACGTAACCCGCGAAAATTCAAAATTCGCGATACTTTTTGAACACACCTGGTATCTGCTGGTTGAAGCTAAATTTAAACAGGTAATGGCAAGTGTAACGGTAATTTAAGCACTTGTCTTCTATTTATTGACATTTCAATGCTGCATGCAACAAATAGCTAATCAAGCTGGCTAAATGCGTGAACTGATGCAGAATACATTTCAAATAACACTTCACTCGTCGAGGACGCTGTCCAGCCACTGTTCGACATCGTTTTTGGTGGCACTCGTTGGCGTTGCCGGTTGCACCACCGGCGTAACAGCGGCAATTCCCAGCGTTTGCCCAGCATTTGTAGTGGCTGCCGGGGAGATTTCGGTCAGCGCCAGCAGCTCATCCAGCTCATCGGGCGGTGCATTATTAGGTGACGCTACCGCCGCTGGCTGCACATCCTTTGTGGATTTGGCAGAATTTTCACGTGATTTGGTGGCGCTAGGCGCGCGATTGCCATTCGATTCGCGCAGCACCCGGTCCATATAGACGCGCTCTGCGCGCTCCGCTGCCTCATTTTGTGCGGCAATCTGCTGGCGCGTAAACATGTCGGTGGCATAATCCATACGCTTGTAAAATGGTATCGTCTGCAGCCCGCAATTTAGCAGACTGAGATTAAGTGTGAAATAACTCCGCACCGACTTTGTGTGCAACTGTGTTTGGCCCTCGGCAATGTTGTTCCATTCCTTTTCGGCGCCAAAGGTGAAGTGGCCGCCGCCCATGCTGGGAAATTGCGACATCTGCTTGTAGTCTCCGGCACGGAGTTGTGCGCGTGCATTCTCATCGATTGGTGTACCATCCGCCAGCTGTGCGTCCACATCCATATCGGTGGTGTCCTCGTCGGGCAGTGTGTCCAGCATATCGCGATTCTTTTGCGGGGCAATCGAACGGGTGCCGCTTGACCAACCCTTGCGAGCGAATCGCGGCTCATCGCTCGAATCGGCCACATCCACAATACTGCGCATCGCCGTCGTCTGTGGTGAACTGGAGGAGGTGTTTCCTCCACGATTATGCTGCTGCTGCTGCTGTTGCTGTTGTTGTTGTTGCTTATTGTAATATTTGTGCTGCTTCATATTCTTGCGATTGCTAATAAAAATTTGGATATTTAGCAGTGCTTTTGTTTTGGGCAGCGATTACGTGTCACTTACTCCTTGGATCGATCGTCCTTGCCGTACATTTTCTCCATGTCGAATGCTCTGGCAAAGTAATAAAAATTTAAAACGAAAAAAAAAATCGGAATATTGGTTTGTTTACGTTTCCGTTTACTGTTACTGTGGCAGCGCGCACAGCTGTTAAGCAGTGGTCAGCTGTCAGTTGCGATTGCAATCGATAGCCATCGATATGTAATCATATTCGATAAGACCCATTTTTGCTTCGCTGCCTCGATAACACATTATCGGTGCGTGGAAACAATATTCAATAGTCCACAACGGCAAATAGTTTTGGTTTTTAGTTTTCGTTTTAGATTTGCCTTACTTTTGTAATACGAACCCAATTGGATTGCGCCCTGGAAGCAGATGTTGCGTTTGCTGCAAAACCTACAACTTGGCAGCGATCTGAAGCCGCCGCAACTCGCTGCGATTGCCACTGAAATTTATGGGCATTATTTCGCTGAGCTGGCCAAAGAAGCGCCCCAGCAGCCGGAAGCAGTGCTGCAGTGCTTCGATGCGCAGCCGAGCAATCAGATGGAGGCGAACATCGAACCCACTGCGGACGATGTGTGGATCTTTGGCTACGGTTCGCTGGTGTGGAAGGCCGACTTTCCATATATTGATCGACGGCGAGGTTTCGTCTGCGGCTACAAACGAAGATTCTATCAGCACAGTATCGATCATCGCGGCATACCAGAGAAACCGGGTCGGGTCGTCACCCTGCTGCCCGGCGATGCATCCAGGGATCGTGTGTATGGCGTCGCCTATCGTATTGCGTCCGCCCAAAAATCCCAGGTGCTCGATCATCTCGACTATCGCGAAAAGAACGGCTACGAGCGTTGCATCCTAGAATTTCACGAGTACCCGCACACCGCCGCACCGAGGACACCCATCGAGGTGATTATGTATGTGGCGACGCAGGCGAACGACTCCTATGCGGGCAACGTGTGGCAAGTGCCGTGCATTGCCCGCCAGATCTTCACCTCGGCCGGGCCCAGTGGACCCAATCGGGAGTATCTCTTTAATTTATCGATTGCGATGCATCAACTCTTCCCCGATGCCATCGACGAGCATCTGGAGGAACTGGTCGACTGTGTGCAACAACACATTCAAAGCGATGAGCCCACACTCCTCGAGCGCGCCCTGACCACAGAGATAACGAGTATTCTAACGCAAGCCTTGACGGGTGCGGATGCGGATGTGGACGCGGTTGCGATTGCGGATGCACCGTTACAATTGGAGCAGATAGCGGAGCGATTGGAGGCGTTGCATGTGGTCTGCCAACGTTCTGGTTGGCGGGAAAGATTCCTCAATCGTGAGATGCAGCAGATGCAAAGCTCCTGACCGTTTAGGATTTGCATAAATCTGTAAGATATATGTCTGCATATATATAAATATGTGTGCAGCTTATTAAGTAAATACGTCACTGTAAATATCAAAAACGAGCAGAATTAGTTAACGAGTAATTAAAAATTGCGATTTTCTGACATCGACACATTTCCATTATGTTTCGAATTCTAAAAGGAAGTACAATCGATAGATTATATCCTCTAACGGTGCTTTGAAAATCTGTAAGGATTTGCACAAGTTACTTTTGCAAATAGCTGTGAGCAAAAATTCGTTTGCCGCCTATTAATTGAGAAGCCAAAAAGTATGCAATGTGAATCGAAATTCATTCACGTGATTATCGATAAGTATCGAATGATCCGTCACCATTCGATGTGTGTCAATTGCAGCCCTCGCATGCAGTGTCGTCTATCCTATTTCGAATCGAATCGAGCGATGGCGATGAACAACGTGAGTGCCAAATTACAATTTGTATTTCGTTTTGAAATAAATCCTTTGCATTATTTGCGCAAATCATTTTTACAGGAACTGAAAGCCAAAGTGGAGACGTGCTGTCAAACGGCTGAGGACTTTACGCGTTTGTATTACGCCACCTTGGACAATCGCCGCCATGTAAGCAACAGCCCCAGTTGGTAAATTTGCGAAATTGCCAAATTTGCAAACAAAATGCAACTCAACTTGTTTTTGTGATTGCAGCAAATGGGTCGTTTGTACATAGAGAGTGCGAATCTAAGCTGGAATGGCAACGGTGCCCAGGGACGTGAGAATATTGAACGTACGTTTTTGGAATTGCCATCGTCGCGTCATCAGCTGACGACGCTGGACTCACAGCCGGTGCTGGACGCCGCCGTCGGTGGTCAGACAACGTATGTGATATTGGCAAGTGGAACGGTGAAATATGGGGATCAATCGCCGCGCAACTTTCAGCAGTCGTTCGTTATAACCGCTGAGAATGATAAATGGAAAATCGCCTCCGACTGTTATCGTCTGCAGGAACCATTACCCAATTGAAGTTTATAAATACCAAATACTTTTAAAGTAAATGACACAAATATAAATTAAGATTTGCGCACTGAAGCTCACAAATATAAGTCATTTAGGCAACACATTTAAATTTAGATGTAATTTTTAAGCCTTAGTCTGCCAAAGGTCGTGGATGCTATATTTTGGTTTTCTAATAAAAAGAAAATAAATGAGGAAATGCTCATTTGTTAAACAACAATCGTTCCATTTACCATGTTCCCATTTACCAATGTCAACAAATATAAAAGAGGTGAAAACCTTAAGCTTTATGATTCATTTATTTTGTATTAGATGTGTCGACTTTCAGGAATTGTAAATAGTTGCTGTCGTATTTATAGAATCGCCGTTATCCTGCCACTTAGGCACTCACGTTCCCACTACATACGACATCTGAGCTGTGCAGAGAAGGACGAAGAACTCGTACCAGCCGAGAGATGCTTTCGCCTCTCTCTCTCTCTCTCTCTCTCTCTCTCTCTCTCTCTCTCTCTCTTTATCTCTCCTCTCTCTGTGTGATACTCTAACAAAAGCTACTACAAGTTGTTCATGAAGTTCGTGACTAAGACCAAGTGTGAAACATTTTGCCCAAAGTTGCAGTTACTTTGAGTTTTAAGACTAATCAAATTCAATGAAAACTTTTTAAAGTTAAAGTCAATTTTTATTTAACCTCCTTATCTGTATGTAACTTGAATCAAATGTTGGAATGAACCGGATCTGGCCACTATATTGAAAGCTATTAATTTATTTAGTTTTCTTTTTTGTCAAGTTATCTTAAGCAAGCTGAGCAGCAATGAGTTTTATGAGTATATATTGAATTCGACTTTGTGCCAAAGCAAGTTGCACTTTCTTGTTGCTGGTTTGTTTTTTTTTGTTTTTGTTTTTTGCCAACTGCGCTCGGGCCTTCCATGCACCGTCGTCTATTTCTGGCCACACACTCGCGTGACAACAATCGTCCTGGCAGCACGCGCCAGCCGTGAAGTAGCCACAGTTTGCTGCTGTCCCTTCTTGGTGTTGTTGTTATTATTATTATAGCCGTTGTCACCGAGCATTTATAATTAATTTTTCAAAGTGGCACACAAAAGGTTTACAAATAGTGCATACTGTCAATTGTATAGAGTCGCAATTATCCAGTCGATTGTGCGGTGAGTAACAAGTGGAGAAGGTTGAGTGCGAGCACAAGGAATTCGAGGTGCGACCCATAACCACCCACCACGAGACACCACCTCCCACAAGCGACCGGCCTTGGCCTAGTTGAGAGCCGCACAGCAACAGTCCATTCGGAAGAGGCGAGCAATTGCATTCTGACGTCGTTGTACATGGTCGAGGAACTTGGCTGCCTTAGACAAACTGGCGGCATCGCCATTCACGTCGATATGCCAACGCAAAGTGCATCGAATACTCTCTCCGGCAGCATTGCTCTACCACCAGCAATAACGACCCAGCAGCAGCAGCAGCAACAACAACAGCAACAACAACAGCAGCAACAGCAGCATCTTCAACAACAACAGCAACAACATCAACCCCAACAGCAACAACACCATCTACAACAACAACAGCAGCAGCAGCAGCATCATCCACAACAACCACATCTACAACATCCCCATGCACATCCACATCAGTTGTCGACCAACATGAGCATGCTGAATGTGAAATCGAGTCGCTATCTGTGGACAGATCGTGAGCTATTGATGCATCTACAGAATTATACGCCATTGATTTTACTCATTGATTTCGTGGAGAAGACGCGCACGAAGCGCTTCTATGAGAGCTCCGAACGGTACGAGATACTCATGCTGGTCTTCATCATGCGAAAGGGAGCGCCATTCTGTGAGAATAAACGTTTTCCGGCCGAATATTGGGTGAATCTATCTGTGGGGCCCATAGCCGAGGCATTTGATCGTCTCCAGGCAGCAATTGATATCCCAGATCCCCAGTTGCCCATCCATATGAGCGTAACGGATTTGACCAGCTGGAAGCAGATGTTCGATGTGGCAATGGTCGACATACGACGTTATGCCTATCATACCGATCCCATGCAACTGGCCGATGTTGGTGTTTTTAATCGCATCACTTTCGAGCAGCGATTTGCCATGCAGTGGCAGGAATAGACACGGGAATTGGGTAACAGCAACCGAGGCACATCCATGCTCCTCATATAAACATAATCATCGCACATGCACACGTATTGCTATATATGTTGTGTGTGTGTGTGTGTGTGTGTGAGTTCATAAAACTTAAGAATAATATGCATATTATAATAATACTGTACCATTATATCACACGATAAATATAGTGGTTGCTCCAAGAAAAAAACTCCGTTTTGAATTTTTAAAACTACTAATTAATTGAGTTTTTATTTTTAATTGTGTAATATAATATATAATACAATGACACATTAATTATGTATTATACTATAGTTTAAATTGAACAGTTTTTTTCCAAAATAATTCTTATAGGATCCTAACTATAATTTAAAGTTTCGAACTGTGAGAAACATTAGTAGTTAATATTTCAAAATTATTGATTATGTGTGTATGATTTTTGAAATTGCTATATAAATGTATTTGGAAAAATAAGGGAATCAGATTTAATTGGAAATTATGTTATTATGCTAGCTACACTAAACGGATAAAAAGGATTATAATACCACTAAAAAATCTACATATTTAAATATGTATACCATGGTATGTTGTTATCGTAATATATATGTAAATTTAAGGATTTTTTTTTTTTATTTTTAAATTTAATGTTCACTACGAATTTTAGTTTGAAGACACTAAAATGACGATATCAATTTGAGAAATGAATAATTGATGAGCAACCATTGTATATAGTAATATATATTAGGCACATAACGGTACCTGCACCTAAAACACATGATAAATTTACAATTTGTTGATTTAAGCATATCGGCATTTATAAGAACTGTGCCTTCTCCTCACTTCACTTCACATCACCTCACTCTCTTCCCTCACCACCCATTTAACTCACCAACACATCTCTCTCAATCTCCTCAGAATTGTCAGTGTCAACCTCAAACAGCTGCTCCTTTTGGTACCAAATAAAAATTTAACTGAAATACTATATATATAACTATGTGTAGACTCTATATGCATGTATATCACAACGATGATTTAATCGAAATAAATGTTATTTATTGTTGACTAGCATAAATCCTCTGTTTTTTACTCTCAGACATCTTAGTTTGAATAGTTAGTTTTGGTAAAAGTTTAAGGATCATTAAAGCAATCACAACTGGTGAGTTAAGATATCTTGCAAAACAAAGTTAATTTAGCGACAGACAGTCAGAATTCCAAGCCTGACACTTATATATATTGTTTTTTTTCAAATATATATGTATATATAAATTATAAATAGCTCAACAGTGTAAAAGAAATGTAATTTTAGAAATTATACAAAAATTACTCGCTTATCAATATGATTTTTATTTTTAAGAGATACACATAGCGTATGCAATAAATTTGGTGATTAGGCCCCACTTCCAAGGAACATAAATAAAACGCATAAAGCACATAAGCAAATTATACGCAAATAATAATAAATTTCATTTTTCACAGACATGCATTAAATATGCCATCATTTTGGTTTTTAGTCCCCAATTCTGAGGGACGGTATCCATAAAGTGCAGCAAGCAGCTAATAAAATTATATGGAATTATTCACAGAAAATATGGGCGACATCTTAACGAGCCGCGTAATTTCAATCAATCTCTCATTGGTTGTGCTTTGGTCAAAGGAGCCCGAACAACGATGCCCAACAATTTAACATGCGTCATTTTCTTGGACTCAGCGAATTCCGCTTAAAGATGTCCAACAGTTTGCCGCGTGACATTTCTTTGGACTCACGCCGCCCCAATCTGTAGATCTCATCATGCATGGATTTCATCTTGGCGATCAGCTGCTCAGGGGACATGGAAGCAAATTCTGTAATTGTTGTCATTAGTAAACAAGTCACAAAACAAAGCTAACTTTGACCTAGACGATGGTTAAGGCTGTTAGGTGTACGTACCTTCAAGTGTTGTCATATTTTCACGATTCGGCAGCTCCTTACAGCCTGACAACGGCATGCGTACTGGCGGATCGCTCATGGTGAGAAATTCTTGCATGCCGGGAACTAAGTGCGAATAATGCAAATGATTAAAGGGCTCAAGTTGTGCATTTGCATTCAAATTTATGCTACTCACATTTCACTGGCCACTGCACGGGCGATTCACGCAACGTTTCCAGCGAAATCAGCTCATCGTCTTTGGCGCCTTCTTTGGTTGCAGTATCTGTGGCGTCCGACTGCATCTTGGTCTCCGAGTCTGCACATAAATATTACATAAAGCGAAATGTATTTAGGCCTGTTTGCATTACTCACCTGTTGCTCTCGCTCCGAAATATTCGCCATTATCACTCATTATAGTTGCCAGTCACAATTTTTGGAAGAAATAATAAGCAAAATTGGGTTGCACGAATCATATACAAAATTTGTCCGCAATAAAAAATTGGCGTTGCCACAGAATGGAAAAATGCTTTCGTGTCACGATATATCGATGAGAAAAAGAGCATCCCTGCACAGTATTATGCAAATTACGAACACAGTGTTGTAAAATGAAATGAATGCAAATATTAAGCTCAATTTATTAAAATCCGCACTAGCAGGTCAATTTAATATTCTAACATTATTTTTTGCAACAAATTATGAAGTCAAATTTCTTTCGTTTTTTGTTGTTTTTTTTTTTTGTTGTTATGCAAACTATATACCTACATGTGCTCTCTTCCGCATGAGTATCGCGTGTTCACTCTGACTCATTTCAAACGGGCGCACTTCTCTCTTTACTCAACTTACAGTGACGGCTCAAAAGCTGCACACATCCAATGAAATTCTAATAATTAATATTAATAATTAATATTACATCGAACTGGTGCACTGTGAATGTGCACGTTAGCGATAATAAATTGAATAACCTCAACGCAAATCCAAAAGAGCTGTGCTAAAGCAAATAAAAAAATAAGTTTGTGACGACAACTTTTATGCACTGTCCATTAACTTGCGCGCGAAACTGTAGAATCGTGCGTGCGGGCACTTTCTTTCAGTCATTGCTTCGCTCTTACTTTGGTTACATTTACCTGTTCCCTTATTTAACTTTTGTCCAACGTTTGATTTAAATTCAATTGCCGTTTAACTGACGCAAAGCGTGCAACTACCACTCGCCGAGGCAATATTGTTGCTCGAAATACTCATTAATTGCACTAGTGGCGCCAAAATTTGAACAAATCAAAACAAGCCCAACATACAATAATAATAATAATAAACAATTTCTTATGTTATATATATGTGCTTATGTGCTTCCACCACCATCCCCGCTCCATTTGATTCCCAATTCCAATTTGAAAGGCGACAGATTCTTCTGGTCCAACCGTGCGTGGCAATAACTCATGGCCGCTAGCAAATTTTCAACAGCGACGTTAACAACGAGCCTCAAGCATCAAACACCATTTGATGGCATTTGTGCAAAAATCTCTGCGTTCTATTTTGACTTAGATAACACGCTAATCCCAACGCGGGCCGGTGATTCCAAAGCGATACGCAAGGTATGTATGTGTGTGTGTATGTACTTAAAGGTTCGCCCGGGTGAAAGTTCGCGCGCTCCTATCGCACAGTCACACACACGAGCACTATTTACATAGATATTTATACAAAATTTTCCACTGCAAGCGCGCGGTTACGAGCAGTGTGTGTGTGTGTGTGTGTGTGTAAGCACGCGCGCTCCTCTTCCAATACATAGATAGGTGTGTGTGTGTTTGAGTATGAGTATGTGTGTGTGTGTGTGTGTGTGTGTGTGTGCGAATGCAAGTTTGATCAATGCACATCGTTGTCTTTCTCTGGCTAGAGGTCAAAGTCATAAGAGACCAAAAATAATCACAACATTAGTGAATGAATTGACATTTACCATTTTTGCCGCAGATCACAATAAAAATAAATAAAAAAATATATCGACACATGTAAATGTTTTATTTATTTTTATTTTGTTTGTAGCTATTTTTGTTCTTATGCGGAAACTCTACATATAAGTTCAGGAGTTATAAATAAATGTACGTCGTCATGCAGGAAGCAGTTGTACACAGCGCTATATGCCCAATTCACTTCCACTTATTACGCCTTTTATTGTTTGTTGTTGTTGTTGATTTGCGTGTCAAACAGGCAAATACGTGCATAAATTATATAAGCTGTTTAATTAATAATCAGTAATAATAATTATTATTTGTCGACAGTTTTAATTTGACGTCATTAAGCAACATATTTTATATTGATAATTTAGCCGAGCTGTTAATATTAGAAAAGTGATGCATTTAACTGAATTCCCTGTAAATTGAAATATTTGTTTTTCTTTTTCTTTTTTCATATTTCGCAATCCGCAATAAATATTATGTCAATAGCACGCACACACTTTCAGAATGATTTCACTCACAGTCAACTGCGACGCCTGTCTTCTGTCTGTCCTATTCTGGGAAATGTTAGCGTAATGTGTGTGCGTGTGTGTGTGTGTGTGTGTAAGTGTGTGTGTAAGTGTGTGTGTGCAACTATTAGCTAACAAGACGAATGGGAAGAAGAAAACATGAATGAGAAGCAATGCTACACAACAACAAGTGTCATAAGCGCTTGCCCCTGCAACACAATCATAATCCAAATCATGCAATCATGCTTCCTCTGCCCCCTTCTCCGATGTATTGTATTGTATTGTATTTTCTTCTACTTGACTTGTTTTTGACAGCTTGCCGAGGTGCTGGAGACGCAGTATTGCTTAACCAAAGATGATGCCAATTTGGCCACACAGACATTTTTAAAGTCCTTTCGTCGCTGTCCGGACAATACGCAAACATCGCTGGACTCGTGGCGGACGCACTTGTGGCGCGAATCCTTGCAGGCGAAGCATAAACATCTTGCCGAGCAAATCTATCCGCAGTGGCTAAAATTGCGTTACCGTTACTTAGCCATACCGCCCGACTATGTGCAACTATTGCAGCGTATGCGACGCGCCGGCTATGCCCTGGCAATCATCACAAATGGGCCGTCGAATGCACAGTGGGAGAAGGTCGCCAAGTTGCATGTGCGGGGCTATTTCGATTGCATTCTGGTCTCCTCAGATCTGCCTTGGGAGAAGCCACACCCGGAGATCTTTTACGAAGCCTGCAATTTCCTGCATGTGAAACCGCAAGAGTGCGCCATGATAGGCGATAAACTCGAGACGGACATCAAGGTGGGGCAATTTAATGATGCTGATCATGAACGCAAAATATGCATGCATCTTGGTCAGCGACTACATGTAAATACTCGTATATACTTAATGATGCCGAAGTTGTGCTTAACAATATGTATTATAATACCGCGCCATTTTGAGCGAGTGTCGCGCACTTTTCCTGATTAACAATTTATATATTTTTAATACAATTCAATTGCATTTGACAGGGCGGTCATCTCGCCCAGCTGGGTCTGACATTTTGGACGCCGTTGAACAGCAGCAGTGCGTCGCAGTGTTTGGCCGATGTGACATACAAGCCGCACATAAAGCTCAACAGTCTGCTGGAGATTTACAAATATTTTCCGCGTCTCAACGCAGTAGCTGCACCAATCGCGGCACCACAGCACCATGCCACATCGACTTCGAGCCGTCGCAGCAGCCACATCAGCTCCACAATCATGTCAAGCAACGGCATCAGCATCAGCAGTAACAATCGGGGATCGAGCGATGCGTATCGGCGTCAATGTGCTTATAGACGAGGTGGATCTTTGCCAGCGATGGATTGCTCCAATAGCGAGGCGGAGAACAGCTGCGATAGTATACTTTAAGACATTTTTGGGACAAATGGTGGGGACAAAGCCCCGAAAGAAGTTGAAGACGAAGAAGATGGAAACAGAAACGGAAACGGAAACAAATACAAAGTAAATGATGTACCTTCAGTTTACAAAACCAATACACAGAGACACCAATACACACGCACACGGCAACAGGCAGCGAGAGAGAGAGAGGGAGACGGAGAGAGAGAGAGAGAGAGAGAGAGAGAGAGCGAGAGAGAGAGAGAGAGCGAGAGAGAGAGAGAGGGAGAGAGACGGAGAGAGAGAGAGAGAGAGAGAGAGAGAGAGACGGAGAGAGAGAGAGAGAGAGACGGAGAGAGAGAGAGAGAGACGAGAGAGAGAGAGAGAGAGACGGAGAGAGAGAGAGAGAGAGACGGAGAGAGAGAGCAAGAGAGAGCGAGAGAGAGAGAGAGAGAGAGGCGGAGAGAGAGAGAGGCGGAGAGAGAGAGAGGCGGAGAGAGAGAGAGAGATAGAGAGAGAGAGAGAGAGAGCGGAGAGAGAGAGAGGCGGAGAGAGAGAGAGCGAGAGAGAGGGAGAGAGAGAAGCTAATTCAAATATAACGTCTGCAGGAATTATAAAGTTCAACAATAGATTTGAATATTGAACGCGACTTTCGCAAATCTGCCATAAAACAATATTACTAAAATACTTTTAAGATAACTACGGCTATATACAATATATATAGCTAATATGTATTTTTCTAAACACAGAAACAAAAAACAGAATGAACAGCTATCTTAAGCACACCGAAGATTATATATACCCTTGCATACCCGATTAGGAATATAGTCGATCCTTTAACACACTTTCACAACACAATTATAATATCCTCTGCAAGAGTATAAGAAACCAAAAATGTAAAGTAGATCAAATACACATAGATGTGAATAGAATATATAAAATGCATGTACCTTAAATATTAAATAATATACATGGTATCTATAAGGTACACATACATAAATATGCTGCACCAGTTTTTTGTAAGCCAGTTTAGAAAAGGGCGCAGCAATACCCAAGAACATAACAAACTCAAAACCTTTTTATGAAACAAATTGTTAACTATTGTCGTAGGAACCGTAGAATAATACATATATGCATGTCTCTCTATATTATATATATATTTATATATATATATATATATATTGTTGTATTTGTTAGCCGCATTGTTTTTTATTTTTACTCGATTTATGATTTGTATTATGCTACTTAAAACAAGTAAGTAGAGTATGCCTGAGTGTGTGTGTGTGTGTGAAAGAGAATTTAGCAAACTGTTATTCGCAAATGCTTTAGGCAGCGCCTCCCCACTACCCACAACCCACCTCCCGCAACTCGCTTCTCAACTCACTTTCTATGCGCGCGTGTGTGTGTGTGTGTGTGTCGAACTGCATTGTTATATATATTATCAATAAATGAGAAATTCAATTGCAAAATTCACAGATTGTTTTTATATATTTTTTGTGGGAACCCAGGGATGAGATAAGATGTTAATCTGAGCAAGAGAACATACATATAAATTTATATCTACCTATTTCACTCTTTGGCATATGGGGTTTTACTTGGCACCTGACTGTTTATAATTATGCATACATATACACTTCTTATCTGTTTCTGAGAAAGTCGCGAGTGTTATTGCGAAGTAAAGCTTTTAATTATTACTATTATTTGTTTATATATATATATATATATGTGTATATATATATATGAGTGGCAACTATCATATCATGTAAACAACCGGATCAGTATAAAAACTTAATCGTTTTTCTTAGTAGAGTTCAGCCACAATGGGAGACTTATTGCAATCGCTTGATGTTAATCATTCAATTAAAACACTCATATATATTATTCTGATTAGAGTGATTCATAATTCAAGTCATTTGATGTATTTTCACTGTGGCATCGGAAACGTGTTTTAAAAGCAAAACATTTCATGTTTGGTTTGAGTTCTGGAAAAATAGAAAAATCCCTAGTTGAAATGATACAATTTGTTATCGATTTTAATAACTACAAATACTTTATTCATATGATAAATTGTATAGCTTGCATAAAGCGATCAGTAGCAAGAAAATATATCCGTAATCGTGGAGACACTCAACTGGAGCATTTAACATTAAAACATTAATGATTTCACATCATCACATACACAAGTCACAAAAATTAAATTATAAAAAAACAAAAAAAATATATAATAATAATTAATCGAAAAAATTCAGGTTATAGTCCGGGGGTCTTCTGTATCTGGCGACAAGTAGGGTATTTAAGGTATTTATTATATATTATTTATGTATGCTTAGGTTTTGTTGCTTGTCGCTCCTATATAAGTTATTTTCATTATGAAAGAGCATGTTACTTCTCAATACTAAAAAAATACCCTTAAAACCATTACTGGAAATTGATATACACTACATACATAGACAGATTATGGATAATGCACACACAGATAAACACATAAAACATAATGTATCATAAGTCAAGGGGTAGCAGGTCGATAGGTTATAATAGGGTTCATTTTCGTCCGTATTTTATGTATATGGAAGTTGGGTTGTAATATAAGTCCGCGATAAAAAGACGAAACGCAAAAATTGCGCGTTTTATGTGACAAATTTTCGTCTTCTTGTTTTTTTCTTACGGGGGAGGGGGTGGGGGGGGGGCGTTTTTGGCGTATGTCCTTTAATCCTTTTTTCTTTCTTTTTTGTTTGTTTTAACTGTTTTGTGGTTGCATTCATTTGTGCTCCGCATAAATTTCCTCAATCTTTTTCCTGCGCTTCGTCAGCAGCGGATTATTGGATTTGTCCAGCGCCTTTATTTGCATCTGCAAATGGGATTTAAGAATAGATTAATCGATTTCAATAAAACTATGATAGCTTTAATGAACTTCTATATTTGAAAGTGATTTAAAGTATTTTAGGCGAAAACTTGATCCGACAGATTTTTTGAAGTTGTTGCGGAATTTTGGTTGTCACTTGCGAGCGAACACGGGTTTTAAGTTTTTGTGGCTGTGCATTACTTACTTGATCGTAGTCCACACGCATAGTTGCCAGTGAACGTGTCATTTCCTCCTGAACCTCCGGCCAGGTCTCCTCGCCCTCCTTGAGCATGCGGCCGGTGCAGAGCGGTGTTTGTGGTACTGCATTATATTGAGCGATCCACTTGTTGCGCAGCACATCCTCGATGCACAAACGCTTGGTGGGATCCACGTTGAGCATGCCCTTGATTAGATCCTTGGCCGCCTGACTAACATTCGTCCATTCCGGGTCGGGGAAATCATATTGGCCGGAGCGTATTCGTTTCTTCATTCCCGGCGATATCGATAAACCGTTGATGCTGTAGAACGGCGGAAAGCCGCACATGATAATGTACATGACCACGCCCAGTGACCAGATGTCGCAGCTTTTGTCATACTTTTGCGGACCGAGCACCTCCGGCGCTAAAAACAGAAAGAAATTCAATCAATCAATAAGCGATGAATTAAATAAAACATCCAAGCTGCGGACTTGGGCCAACTGACCGACATAGTAGGGCGTATAGCAGGGCGTCTGTAGGGTGTCATTGGTGAAGGTCTCCTTGGCGAAACCGAAATCGGTGAGCTTAAGCACCGCATTCGGCTGCGTTGTCGTATAGAGCAAGTTCTCCGGCTTTAAATCGCGATGCGCAATATCACGACTGTGCAGATAATAAATCGCTTCGCAAATCTCGCGCATTATATGCGCCGCCTCTCGTTCCGTGAACGAGCTCTCCGCCTTGTCTTGTATACGCTGGAACAACTCACCGCCCTCCATGCTGTCATTAAATTGAAGAGAGAAACGGGAATCGAATCAATTATCATGAAAACCAACTATATTTATTTGGATTTTTGATAACGATAAATATATGTGTTTATCATATAAAAGAGCAAGGCGCCAGTAAAACGCTTCCGAATAACGCACAAATATAACAACAGATAGATAGATAGATACAGAGAGAGAGAGAGAGAGAGAGAGAGAGAGGGACCAATTCGGATATAAGATATGTGGAAAATGTAATTGTAAACAGCTATTTGTGAACAACACTTTTTATCTACAAAAAGTTTACGAATAAGGAACAAAAAAGAGAAAGAAACAAATAATTTCAAACTGATTTGCTTTTGTGATATTGACTGGATGACGCAATTGTTAACTTATTTGATGTATTCTCCATATGTGGGGCAATCCAATAAGAGGCGCTATTTAAAAATGTCTAAAAGTGAAATCTTTGGAAACTAAAAAAAAAAAAATCCATAGAAAGTTGAAGAAAATATAATCCATAGAAACAACAAGGAAAATATCTAGGAATTTGTGAAACAACTGAATTATTCCAATAAGTACGGATCATAAGGTTTTTCGAGATCGACATGCTCGATTATAAACTCTAAAAAAAGAAGGTTGTTGGTTATGGATAGCGGACAATAGAGACACTAGAAACAGGAAAAGGATTAAAAATTGGCACGCACCACTCCATGACGACCAGGAGACACTTGCGACCGCTGTAGGTATTCTCGTAGACATCGATGATGTTCACGATGTGCTTGCAGCCACTTGCCCGCCAGTGTAAGTCGACCTCGCGTCTGGCCTTCTCATTGTCGAGGAGCACTTTGAGGGCGTAGTTGTGTCTGGTGCGA
Organism: Drosophila basisetae; assembly: GCA_035041595.1. Taxonomy (NCBI): domain Eukaryota; kingdom Metazoa; phylum Arthropoda; class Insecta; order Diptera; family Drosophilidae; genus Drosophila; species Drosophila basisetae. Next base: position 11,703,178 of record JAWNLB010000174.1, on the reverse strand, counting down.
CGATTAGTGCACTGCACTACTTTACCGTTGATGCCCAGTCCAAGGACAGTGTCCGATATTTCATAGTCATCCACCAGGGGCGACGTTTTCGGTTGCCTTTGATTCTGTAGCGAAAGCATTTTTTCCGTTTCCGATTTCCGTTTTCCGTTTTCCCCGTTGTGGTTTGGGACCGAGCTGAGCCTGGAGTGCAAATGAGAGCGAAAACGTTACAAGCAGAAAATCCACGAGAGAGAGAGAGAGAGAGAGAGCGATAGAGGGTTGAATTTAAGAGTTGTGTGTGGCTATATGTAAGGTAATAAATGAATGAATTGAATTGAATGCATTACACAGAGTTGCCATATTTTGGCATTTGCAATTACATCAATTTCGACAAGTTTTACGTTAGTTAGCACTACGAATTAGTTTAACGAATTTATGTATTAAAAGTTAACAAGCTGCAATTTGAATTAATTGTAGTTAAATAAATATCGAAATTTAATAACACGTTTTATCCGTAGCACAAATATCTACATATCTATATCGTATTTAAACATAAATAAATCGTATTTAAACATAAATCAATGCAAGCTTTGACTTATCGCTAATGTTATAATTGGAATGACAATCTGTATATATATTTTTAAAAGTATTTTTTTGTTAATTCTCGCAATGACGTCACGTGCGCTATGCTAAATAGTTCATGTACACACATGCACAAGTGTAGGTCGCATTTTAATGCGGCATTATTTACAAGTAGACACAAATTGCTTAATTGCTAATTTCGATATTGTTCTTGATGTTTGTTTGATGTGGGCGCAACCACTTGTTAACTAAAAAAACACTAAGGCACAAAGCACGCAAATAAGAATACAATAATGAGAAAGAAGCGAATTCCCAATCGGCGATCATCTCTAGAAAAAATCGGGGGCGACACGAGAAATTGCGACACAGCGCGTAACCGAACTTCAAATAAATGTATATTTTAGCATATATTTATTTTTTGTATTTTCTCTCTACACTGGCATAAATTAAATCGATCAAGTGGCCTGAATTGCATTTATTTTGAATATATGTTAATTTTCAGCTTACAGCTCTTTCCGTTTTGTTTATAAAGACGCAGAGAAGCTGGCTTTTTTTTTTATGTCTTTGCAAAGCAAAAATGGTCAGCTGCTTTAGCCATGCGCCCAATGCAGTTAGTAACAGTAAGATTGGAAGGCACGGAAAAAAAAATGAAAAGAAAAGAAAACAAACATTACACAATGTTTTCAACGGAGTGTGCACATTTGCAGGCTGGCAACTCTGCAGCCTAACTCTGATTGGACATTGAGCTGCGTTGGCATGCCCACTTCATCCCACGTCTGTATGCGTGTGTGTATGTGTTTTTTTTAAAAATCTGATGAAATAAATGGCTGTGGTTATTTATTTAACGCACATTATACCTAATCAAACAAACATAACCCGCAGAGCTTATCCAAGTGCGGTAAATTGCTGTAATGCTGATGCGACGCACAATTAACAGCATATTGGACGCTGACACACACACACACACACTCGCATACACACACAAGCACACCTGGCGGCAGGCAGCAACATGCGTCATGTTTTCCCCACTAATGCGGTACACTATTTATTTAGTACCATTTTCACTTTGCGCTTATTTTTATCAGCGCCGCTCGCACACATAGAGATTTTTTTCCGATTTTTTTCTTTCTTATATGATTAAACACTGCAATGTCGTTTTTTAATATTCATTTAAAATTAGCACTTGTTGCTGGTGTTCTGTAAAGTGTTCTCGTTTTCATTAACATACCTTTAACTATTTGTTTTTTTATTGTAGTGCTATGTAACAATAACAACAACAACAACAGCAACAAAAAAATGGAAAACAACAAACCCGCTTGAACGCTAGACACGAACGCAGCGCGCTGCACGTTCAGCCAAAAGCAAAAACAATGACTGAATTTGCCTTTGGCAGTGTGACCATCCCAATCTAATCGCAAATGGCCAGAATTGCCAGTTTCAAGCTTGGTGGTGCTTTCTTAACCTGCTGGCAACGCTATTGAGGGCGCGATTCTTGAATTCATTGGCGAAGTGCCGATCACAATACGAAAATTATAAAATTGTAACACTTCGTATTCACTTGTAATTCAAATTCGCAAAAAAACTTTAATTGCTAGGAACCCAATTTTTGTATTATATAAATAAGAAACTTATTGTACTACAATATATATATTTTCACTTTTATGATTTCTACAAACCAATATTTAAAGAGGTTTTTAAAACTCAATATTCAAAAGTGTACATACAAAAAAAAAAAAATTAATAAAGTGCCGCTGAGTCAAGTAATTTTGATACAAGCGAAAAATATATTTAATTTTCCCAGTGAGCACTGTATATGCTACGAAACAAGTATACATTCAGGTTAGTGCAACAGAAAACACTTCTTTATCATTGCCTTTTTTTTTTTGATTTCCTTTGCAGCACGTTGGAGTAGTGAGTATATTCCACACTACACACCATACCATAATATAGTTTTAATTGCGTGGATGGGTCGGGGATGTCGAGAACGACAATCAAAATTGGAATAACACAAGTATATATAACATATATATCGAAATGGGATTAACGCAAGTGTATATATATATATATATATATATATATACATATATATATATATATGCTTTGATTAGTCTCTAAATACATTTATATATATATATATTCTGTTCAAATTGTGCATTAGGTTGAAACGATATCGAATCTGGATCGTATTTCTTGACCAATAAAGTCATACAATTTTGAGTAATGCACCGATGGATCTATTAGCTATTGAGTTTAACATCAAGAATTTGCGTTTTTTATTGCAAGCTTAAGCTTCAGCAATTCAGCGTGAATAATAATTAAATTGAAAACTAACTTCGCGCGGGTAGATCCGACTTTAAGAGTCCTTGCGAAAAACATCTGTTAATTGCAAATTTATATATACATATATATATATATAAATTGATATATATATATATATGTATTGCACAATTGTTGTGGTTTTTGTTGCTTGATTTGGAGTTGGACAAGCACACACACACACACACACACACACACACAATGCATGTTGGTGTGTGGATTAATTATAAGTTGTGGATTCCCGTTTCAGTTTTAAGATTGGTATAGTGGTAGTGGTAGAGTTGTTGTTGCTCTTGGCGCAGTTGGTTGGTTGCTTTTTAAATTTTGCTGTATGTATTGCTGTGGGTCGGGATCGCTTCAGTCGGTGTGTGTGTATGTGCTTATGTTGGCAGACCGAGCGTTTTGCGCACCAATTTCTGTGCAATCCGATTGAACTCTTCCCGCCGCTCCCGCCACATAATTGCTGCATCGACATTCGCTCCACTCTCATCGTTGGGCTCTAAAAAACAAAAGAGATTTTATTAAATATAGGGGAATAAATTTCATATTTGATTTGATTGTCTGTGATGAATTACCCGCCAACATGCTAACCACACTCAACAGAATCTTCTCCACACTCTGAACGGGACTCCAGCGTTCGGCTGATAGTTCATAGCCCATGGGATCGTCACCGGGGGCATGTAATATTGATATGCAAACGCGGCCATCGGCAAAAATGTTTGGATGAAACATATCACAAGTAAATTTCATTTTTGGTGGACTTAGTGGATAATCGGGTGGAAAAACCAGACGAGCTGGGAACACGCCACCCTCAAAGCAAGTACCCTCGGGTCCGCTATGGCAAAAAGTAACAATTAACAATTGATTATGTGTATACATAATTATATAGCTCACGCAATCAGCGCCTCCCATTCAAAGAAGTTATCCTCACTGATGGGACCAGCTGCGATGCCCTCCGGCGGATCCATTGTCAACTCTGGCAAAATAGCGAACAAAAAGAAAGGCAAAAACAATTAGAACAATAACAACAACAAATTGTGTAAAGTCCAGGTGCACTCATTACTCGCTCTCTCTCTCTCTGTCTTCTCTTTCGCTCGCTCTAAGATTGTGTACTTACGTTTGTATTCCGCCATCAGGCGACGCAGCGCCGATCCAGCCATTTGTCGCCCACAGTTGTGACGCGCACAAAAATTCAGCTCGAGGCCAAGTTAAGCGAGAAAAGCACAACGTTCGTTGTAATTACAGGCGTGTGTCATCAATTTTAATATTTGTTGTGTTTATTTTTATTTATATAAACGTATACAACGTATGCGACTATATATATGAAAAACAAAAAAAAAATAAACGAAACTTGCTTTGTTTATATATAGGAGTGTGTGTGTGTCTTTTTGTCCGTATGCGTATGTCAATGTCGGCCAGCTTGAAAAAAAAAATGAAACTACGTTTCTGTGTGTTAGGGTTGCCAGGTTGTTGGGCTGCAATTACCTTTACACATTTTACAAAAAAAAAGTATGTTTCTTGCCGACAACAGCCGATACACTAAACTCATCGTTCATTATTTCAATTTTTTTTTTTTTTTTTTTGCAGCTGACACAAAGTTTATTTTTATGGTTAATAGTTTTATTTTTTTGAAACTTTATAGCAGCAGACTGGCAGCTCTGTTCTGCTCATATTACTCTATGAGATCTGGCATTTCCTGTTTAATTTTTAAAACCAAAATGATATCATGCAAGTATGCTGCTATATTATTTTCGATGTTATAATTGCTTATTTTATGACTTTTTTGTAGACAAAGCCTTATATTATGTTAAATGTAATTTCCCTATTTCAGTAAATTGGTTTGGTCGATTTCTGCTACAGTGGCAGCCCTGGTTTTCATATTATATTTAGAGATCTGGCAGCGTGGTTAATTTATTTTCCTTTGAAAGCAAAGTGTAAGTAATACATCTAAAATTCATTGTGTTTCTGATGCTGCCGACTGGCAGGCAGATGAGCTTTGAGACCGCGCCAGAAATCAGCACGATGCTGCAGCAGGGCCACCTCCATTCGCAGCAGTGGCGGCAGCTGCTCAACGTCATCTGAATCCAACTTGGAGCCAAGGCGCGCATATTCCACTGGATATGAGGGCGTGGGTCGCCAGATGGGTAAGTTGCTGGTGCCCGGAACCGGATTTGGATCGCTAATAAAAAATTCTATATTTTTATTAACAACTAACAGGTGAATCCCAGTTTTACCCAGTTCGCGCAAAGTTCACCCACAGGCGGAGCATCAGTTCGCGTAGCTGTAGATCCTGGGGAGTTGGCACGGCGCTAACAAACAGCTGCTGTCCAATGGGAAACAGATACTGTAACTCCTCGGCATGACAGGCGCCATAGAATTCATTGCGTCCGCCCTTAAATATCTCTGAGAAGCTTGCGGCGCCCTTATGATCAAATAAATACACGTACGTGGGCGACAAGGACTTGCTCCGAAGCTTCAAATACTCATCGACACCAGCCACAAACCAGCCATCGGAGATTAGCTGTAAGCATATGTATCAATATAGTTAATATGTTCATTATAAATTCTGTTTACACATGGTTTACATCGGTCAGATTCTGATGATTGGATTTGTTGTAGTTGTGTCCGGCTTTGAAGTAGAAACTCTCGATATGCCGCGTTATCTGCCGTTGTGCCTCGGGTTCGTGATGATCATAGTTGAGAACCAGAGGTAGCAACTGGTCGAAGTACGTCTTAAACTCATCCATCAGGTGCGGCAAGTTCAACAGCGCCGCCGTCTTCAGTAGTCCCTCTTCAGCCGTCACGCCTATCATCAGTGGCAGTTTCTGGCCATGTGGCAGTGGCGCATCACGCGGTCCCAGCGTTAGAAAGGCACCTGTGTGCTCCGGCTCAATGACCGGTGGAAATGGTATCATGGGATCGAAATCCCACACCTGTCCAAATGTGAAGAATATTTAAATACGAAACTCAACTTCAACAACTCTTCTCGACCAATTGTTCCAGATTAAGTACTAAAGCATATCACAATTTCGATGTTGATTAATTGTAGTCAAAATGTTAGCAGTGTAAATAATCTCCTAACTTTTATAAACATCAATTTTATTTTGTATACTTCCAATGGTATTGTAATCAAGGAGGATTCATATCGAAAGGATATGTACAGACGTGAACAGACACGTTCGCGGCACCAGTCGTGACCGTAATAAAACCTCCCGCAATAAGACTTCTCCGAACTGATAGAATAATGAGTCTAGACGCATTTGCAGCAGAAAATATGTAGCTAGATAATGTCCTAAGTAGGATAAGAATAATTGTATATAGCTAAAAGATAATTTAGAAGTTTTCAATAAACCTGCCGATGCAATTCGGCAGCAGTCCATGTTCGATACTTAAACAACGTCGTTGTGTTCTAAATTTGCTCTTGGGATCACTTTTCAGTTGTACTTGCGCCATATTATTACACCGCGCGTAAATGAAGTACATACGAGGTGTGTTCAAAAAGTATCGCGAATTTTGAATTTTCGCGGGTTACGTATAATCGAATTTCGATTTTTTTGTAGCATTATATTGGTACTCATGTCTCTCACTTATGCCGACAAGCTCGGCCATTTTGAATGTTCACTTAATTGTTGACAGCTGCTTTGCTTGCACGTGTTTTGGATCGTCTTCGATTTTTACCTATTCAAAAAAATGGATCAAAGAACCTGTATCAAATTTTGTGTGAAAAACGAAATTTAGTGCGCGGATGCATTCCGAATGTTGATTGTGGCATACGGAGAAGCTACCTTGGACCGAAGCAACGTTTATCGGTGGTACAAAATGTTCTCAGAAGGCCGAGAAGATGTGAACGACGAAGAGCGTGCCGGACGCCCGAGCACTTCAACAACAGACGAAAAAATTAATGGAGTGGAGAAAATGGTATTGGCCAATCGTCGAATCACCGTTAGAGAAGTTGCTGAGGAGCTAGACATATCGATTGGCTCATGCCATTCGATTTTTATCAATGATTTGGGCATGAGACGGGTCGCCGCGAAATTCGTACCAAAATTGCTCAATTGCGACCAAAAACAGCATCGCATGAACATTGCTAATGAGATGTTGGACTCTGTCCGCGACGACCCAAATTTGCTCCAGAGGGTCATAACTGGTGACGAATCGTGGGTTTATGGTTACGACGTGGAAACCAAAGCTCAGTCATCTCAATGGAAGCTGCCGCACGAACCAAGACCGAAAAAAGCGCGCCAAGTTCGGTCGAATGTGAAAGTTTTGCTGGCAGTTTTCTTCGATTGCAGGGGCGTGGTGCATCATGAGTTCTTGCCACAGGGTAGAACGGTCAATAAGGAATATTACCTGCAAGTTATGCGCAATTTGCGCGAAGCAATCCGCCAGAAACGCCCGGATTTGTGGAAGAACAAAAATTGGCTTTTGCACCACGATAAAGCCCCTGCTCACACATCGTTGCTTGTGCGCGACTTTTTGGCCAAAAACAACACACTAATGATGCCGCAGCCACCGTATTCCCCAGATCTGGCCCCCTGTGACTTTTTCTTGTTCCCTAAACTGAAGAGGCCCATGAAAGGACGACGTTACGCTACGCTTGACGAGATAAAGACGGGATCGAAGGAGGAGCTGAACAAGATAAAAAAATGATTTTTTGAAGTGCTTCGAAGATTGTAAAAACCGTTGGCACAAGTGTATAATATCTCATGGGGATTACTTTGAAGGGGACAAAATAGATATTCATGAATAAATAAATAAGATCTGAAAAAACACCAAATTCGCGATACTTTTTGAACACACCTCGTATAGTGTATATATTTGTTACATGCGGAAACTCTATCCCGATAATTCTAGTTTTTGATAAGCCCAAATAAAATATGCTGATAAGAACGAGAAAAGATTGTAAAATAAGAATTTTATACTCAAAGTAATCCTCAGGTTTTGTGTTCTTGCTTCTACTTTTATGATTATTGCAACTTACAAACATATCGTAAAGCTTGGCGACGATGTCCTCGGCACGCTTGCCACGCAGACACTTCAATTTTGCCGACCAATCGTCCCCAAAATGGGTGCAGTTCATCAGCTCGGTGAGCTTGTGGGCACGCCCAGCAGCGACACCCTCGTGCGCCGGCTGTGCCCACGGATTGAAGTAGGTGCCAGATTGGGCAATGGCGCGATGCAGCAGTCCACGTGACTGCTCCGATAACATGTGGTAGGTGACACTCGCGCCGCCGGCACTCTCACCAAATACCGTTACACTTTGTGGATTAGCGCCAAAGGCGCCGATATTATCGCGCACCCAGCGCAACACCGCCAACTGGTCCTTGAGTCCATTGTTGCCGGGACAATCCAACGTCTCCGTGCTGAGGAAACCAAGTGGACCGAGCCGAAAGTTGGCCGAAACCAGTACCACATCATGCTCGAGCAGAAACTCCGGACCGTAGAAGCTGCTAATTCCCGAGCCGCATTGCCAGCCACCGCCATGGAACCAGACCATAACAGGCAGTGACCTTCCAATTACCGGATCTGGCGTATACACATTTAGATACAGGCAATCCTCGCCACCGTCGATTTTTGTGTCGCGTCGAAAGGGATCCCGTTGCATGCACATTGGCGCATCCTGCACAGCGAGACGTTCACCTTGCCAGCCCGGTTGTTCGATGGGCGCGCGGAAGCGCAGTTCACCCACTGGTGGCAGGGCAAATGGAATGCCCATAAATGCACGCATATGGCGACCACTGTGGGTTGTCCTGTGGCGTCCAATTAGCCAGCCACCGTGTGGCAATTGCACATGCAAGCCCTGAGAGGCACGCGCCTCCACTGTCCAATCGCCGACCCCCCAGCAGCAGCACCCGATCCACCCGAGCAGCAGCAGCCAATTGATTGCCATTGTGTGTTGTAGTCGCAACTGATTTAACCAAAACGCTACGCTGCCGGTTTTTAAGTTTAAATTACAACATCAGCGCCGAGATCAACAACAAGCCTAACATACTTAAGCACGCGCCCGCATGCCGCACGCCCCTCTTCACATTTCAGTGTACGAGTATTCGCATCCATTTAGAGCACACTGGTTCCGTGTGCCACTATTGCCACTGACTCATACAATTCGCGTAAAGATGTTTACCTTAAGCATAGAATGTATATTTTTGTTTTGATTATCATTTTATTGTTTCTTGTTTTATCCATATTGTTTATTATTATTTTTTTATTTTAGTTTCTTATCTTACTTCACATAAAGTTGTATGAAACATTTGGAAAGCACTGTAAAGATAAGCACGACACCTGACAATATAAATATGATCAGAAATACTTAAGGATTTAATGCTCCAAGTGGTACCACTGTGCACTGCATGATACCCATTTACATACACATCTCTTTTACGTGTATAATTTTGTTCATAAATTAACCATTTTTTTCTCTTTAGTTTTAGTTGTTGTTGTGCTACTAAAGCAACGTGATTACCATAGATTTCTTTTTAAGACTCATGTGGCATTTTGAGCAGTGCACAGTGGGTCAAACATCGGCCACACTTTATCAGTTCATATGCAAAACATTATGATGCCAAGATAGTCTCAAGAAAGTCTTTTCCTTGTTGGTGATTTTTTGAAATTAAAACTTGTTGCTAAAGTCTTGATTTTGTTGACTGCTTGGCCCCACAGTGCGAAATTAGTGAATGGTTCTTCGGAAAGATAAACTTTGATGCATGACTGGCAAAAATCATTAATTTTGGATATTCAATCGAGCTGTGTGTATATGTGTGTGTGTGTGTGTGTGTGTGCGTGTGTGTGTGTTTGTTCTCCTCTCAGTTTTCAGTAATTGGTGCTAACCGATATGGCAGTCCGAGATACTCGAGATGGTATTTTCAATGCTGTTTGCCGAGCGATGTATTTATGTATGTACATATTTGGTAAATATTTATAGCTATTTGTCAAAACAGTGCGAAGCACTCATCAGTGTCTTAAAGCACTTTGAAATTGAAATGATATATGAATGTGTTTCGTTAGCACTGAAAGTATGCCGATATGAAAAGTTGCATGCACCAATGACATACAAAAAAAATAAATAAATACATACATAAATGAAAAAATCACTGTTGGGCTTTGAAAACTTGAAATTTAGCGCACAACAAAAAATAATCCACTCATACTAAACAGTAAAAAAAGAGGTGGGGAGTATACGTTGATTGGGGGAGCTTGACTGAAATGTACCCAGCACAGACCTTAAAAGTACAAATAAAATATGATATTATTTTAAGTAAAGTCTGCACAAGTAAAAATCTATATAGTATATATATATCTGCGTTATAGACAAGTTTTTGACTGCAATTCCACATTGGAAAAAATAGCTTGTTTTGTGAAATAATCGAAACGAAACTAAACAGTACGAAATGGATAAAAAAGTTACTCCATGTATATTTCAGTAGGGTATCAAGTACTGAAGCGCACTTAAAAAATGCCTTTGCATACAGAAAAATGCCATCGAGCTAATAAGCGCAGCGTCTGCGGCCTTTGAAGTTAGCTCCTCGGATGCTGATGAGAGCTGACGATAGCGAGAGAAAGTGAGAATGATGGGTGGGAGGGAGGGAGAGAGAGAGAGAGAGAAAGAAATTGAGAGCAGGAGAGAGATTATAATTTTTTGTTGTTGCTATAACTGAACTTCATGGCATATTTACTTTTTTGCAAGTTTTACTCATATGCGACAAATACCTCAACAATACTCCACCCGGCGGGATTAATGGCAAATGTGGATGTCTATGCCGCAGATTTGTTTAGTTATTTAGTTATTTAGTTACAAGTATTTTTAATCCACTTGAGTGGCCATTTGTCAAAACAACAAAGCCCAAACAATGCACAACAATTGGTCATCCGAGAAATTGCGCAGAATTAGCAACCAGAATTCATGGGTGAGCGATGTAGTGTGCTCGCCTAAGTTAATAAAATGTTATGCCTACGATTATGCTTTGGTTTTTTTTTAATACCAAGCCGAGCTTGTGCCGACGCCCTTTACGAGATATAGTACAATGTCGAGCCCTTTTTGGTAAGTTGATTAAAAATTTTTCTGATAGCTGCTCTTGAGTTTTTGTCTGCCGAAAGGGATGGCCGTGCGAGTCCCATCGACTTTTTTTTTTCTTTTTCGTCGATATAGAAAACTTACACATGGACGCGATGAAAATCGTCCCTAACCCGAATTTTTTTTCAACTGAACGAATAATGTAATTGCCACCGGCCAAAAATTCTTTGTGGGCACGTGCGTCTCCGACAAACAAATACAAATTATTTCGTGGGGGAAATATATTCCAAAATGTTTCATCGGCATTAACCATTAGTGCAATCAGCTACAATGATTTGCCGTTAAACGAGAAAAAAAAACTATGAACTTAAATAACTATAATAAATATATTATCACTAAATACAAACGATGTTTTGGATGTGCAGGATATTCAAGGATATTCAGGATATTCCCTACCTTTACTTTTCGTTTAAATTTTATTGTTGGTAACCAGCAATAATACTTCGATGTTAAAGTGTGTTAAAATGTGAAGAAGTGTAAAATTACAAGTGCAAAACTCTCTTAGTTTGGTGATGCGAAAGACATAGATAAGAAAAAAAAAATCATAACTTTGATCGACCTTACAATGAGCGGAAGAATTTTGAGTGGGCCCAAAAGTATGCTAACACTTTAATATCGAAGTCGCTGCCGAAATATATGAATGAATAAACGCAGAAATAGAACTGAAACATTCGAATACAAAAAAAAAATATAAATATATAAGGGAAATAAATATAAATAAATAAAATATAAATAAGATAATAAATATATATTATTATTAATATTATGAAAAAAAATAAATAATCATAATATAGAAGTAGTTTATACATACTCGTACATATATATAAGTAGATAAATAATAAATGAAATAAGAAAATAATTTACAAAATTAAATAAATGAATAATTTGGTTTTGCCCTAATACTCCTTATGTTCCGAGATTTTTTTTTGATTTCATTTTAATATGTTTTTTCGATTTAAAGTAAAAATTTAAATCAATCAAAATCACACTTTAAAAGAGAAAAAATTGTTATATATATTACATAAGTAAATGAAATAAATTTGAATATGGGTTTACAAAAAAAAATTTTTTTAATTAAAATAATATTAATCACCCGAAAGACTAAAATTAAAATAAATGAATACCTGTTATTAAAATATTGTTAAAAAGAATAAGTAAATTTTTTCGGGAGTCATGCAACGCACACTGAATAGAGGATGAATGGAGGGATCATCAAATATTATTATGTTTAGGTGCCTGATGATATAGGTAGGGTGGGCATCTGCTGCGGCAATTACATCAGCCCAGCTCAAACGACGACAACCAAGGAGTGTCGCCTCCATATTATATTTATGAGATCGTTCCTATTTCCTTTTCCTCTCTTCCCCCTTCCCAGTAATGTGTTCTAACTATAACCGGACGCGATATCTTTTAATTAGTATTATACACAGCGAGCACGTAGCGCAAGAAATTTGTAGGAACCCCGACCAACTACCGATCATATAGCCGGAACCAGCGCGTGCACTTCTCGTAGGCTACATTAACATCTGCTCGTCAAATACCAGGTTATATGCTACAGCGAGTGCGACAAAGAGTGAGAGAGAAAGCGAGAGAGAGAGAGAGAGAGAGAGAGAGAGCGACAGAGAGAGAGAGAGAGAGTGAATATGAATGCAACTATCTCTTGCTATAGCTCTTCCAATAACTCACGAATTCAGAATCTTTGTAGGGCTACTGGTTTCTTTGTTTGCGAATTTGATTACATGTTTGCATGTCAAAGCAGAGATGCGAGTTGGGGATTCCTCCTTATCTATAAGTTATATAAGGACATAAGTTAGAGGCCTACTCATTCCTATCAAGAGACCGGTCAACCAACTTGATTTAAATTTTTCCTTGCGAAAACTGAACTGACCTAATATAAAACAGGAAAAAACGGCTATATGAGGCATGCCCAAGGTTACATACCCTTGTAAGCCGGAGTCGAATTGTGTACGTCTGAGGCTTACTATAAATGGGAAAATCCTGGAGCTATGGGAGCTATGTGATATCGCCATCTGATTTCGATTTGTTTACATACTCTCTGCCATTTTTCCTGCAAATAACTTTGATGCGTTTGTCCGTTTGACTTTCTCCATTTTCTTATGGTTATTAGATACACTTACAACTTCCGACTCGATTTTGATAAAATAACCGTGAACACATCTCGATTTATCATCAATCATTGCACCGTAGCAAGGTGATCCATTGTTTGAGCATACATATAAGTTCCAACAGACATAGCTTATAGGACTGTAACTGTAATTTCTCAATATATACTTTGATTGCAAATAATTATTATGGCTAGCACTAATTGTTGGTTTAAGTTTAATTCCCTGATGTAGGAGAACGTATTGAAACAAATAAATATTTTTGATCTATAGTCCTCAAGCAATCTAATAATAAAATAATATTAAATTACCTTATATGGTGAATTATTTCCAATAAGAGATGTTTTCGAAGATATTTTTTGAATTCAGATAGACAGTTTAATGTTAAATATTTATCCATATTTCTTGAAAGAGATGTTGATAAAAGAACACGTTTTATCAGCATGACAATATACATACATCAATAATGATATTGAAATATTTACATAAAAGTCTATATGTCTATATGTAACAACTGATTAAAGAATGAAATTCGATCGTTGCAGCTTTCGGCTATTTACAAATAAATTCAATGACATCTTCCGAATTCGCTTGCAAATACAATGTTTGCCAAATAAACGCGGTGAACAACTGTATAGACTTGGCAACAAAGCTGTGTGTTGGCACAGTTTGAGATGCTATAAAAATGCATTAAACTCGTTCAATACATATCATTCTTGCCTAATCAAGTAACTCAGTAACACTTCAGCTAAGATGAGAACCCTGACCGCAATTCTGAGCTGTGCTCTGCTGGCAATTCTCTTTGCCTGTGATCCATCGGCAGCACAAAGCACTGATACAACTACCACTCCGGCAACTACCACTCCGACAACTACCACTGACACAACTACCACTGAGACAACTACCACTCCGACAACTACCACTCCGACAATTACAACTCCGGCAACTACCACTCCGACAACTACCACTCCGACAACTACAACTGATACATCTACCACTCCGACAACTACCAGTCCGACAACTACCACTCCGACAACTACCACTGATACAACTACCACTCCGACAACTACTACTCCGACAACTACCACTCCGATAACTTCCACTGAGACAACCACCACTCCGACAACTACCTCTCCGACAACTACTACTCCGACAACTACCACTCCGACAACTACCTCTCCGACAACTACTACTCCGACAACTACCTCTCCGACAACTACCACTCCGACAACTACCTCTCCGACAACTACCACTCCAACAACTACCACTCCGTCAACTACCACTGACACAACTACCACTGACACAACTACCACTCCGATAACTACGACTCCGATAACTACCACTGAGACAACTACCACTCCGATAACTTCCACTGAGACAACTACCATTCCGACGACTTCCACTGAGACAACTACTACTGACACAACTACCACTCCGACAACTACTACTGACACAACTACCACTCCGACAGCTACCACTCCGACAACTACCACTGATACAACTACCACTCCGATAACTACTACTCCGACAACTACCACTCCGATAACTTCCACTGACACAACTACCACTCCGACAACTACCTCTCCGACAACTACTACTCCGACAACTACCACTCCGACAACTACCTCTCCGACAACTACTACTCCGACAACTACCACTCCGACAACTACCTCTCCGACAACTACCACTCCGACAACTACCTCTCCGACAACTACTACTCCGAAAACTACCACTCCGACAACTACCTCTCCGACAACTACCACTCCGGCAACTACCACTCCGAAAACTACCACTCCGATAACTACCACTCCGATAACTACCACTCCGAAAACTACCACTCCGAAAACTACAACTCGTAAAACTACCACTCGTAACCCTTGTACTTGTAAACCAACTACTCGTAAAACTACTCCTCGTAAAACTACTCCTCGTAAAACTACTCGTCGTAAAACTACTCCTCGTAAACATATTACTCGTAAACCTACTCCTCGTAAACCTAAAGGTCCCAAAAAAGGTACCAAAAAAGGAAAGAAAAAAGTAAAACGAACAGTAAAACGAAAAGGTAAAAAAAGTAAACGTCACGGTAAAAAAGGTCTTAAAAGAAAAGGTAAAGGTGAAAAACGAGATTGATGGTGATGTTCATGATGATAATGGATCCAAAAAAATGTACTGGAAACTCTAATAATAAAATATGTCATACAAAAAAATAACTTATTAAAAAATGAGATAATTGAAAAGATAATAACAGAAAAAGATCACGAGCTATTTTCAAATAGT
Source organism: Drosophila basisetae (assembly GCA_035041595.1). Taxonomy (NCBI): domain Eukaryota; kingdom Metazoa; phylum Arthropoda; class Insecta; order Diptera; family Drosophilidae; genus Drosophila; species Drosophila basisetae. The sequence continues at coordinate 11,687,830 of JAWNLB010000174.1, read as the reverse complement.
GTAATGGGAAAAAGTCAATAAAGAGGGGTTCACACTACAAATAAAAGAAATTAAATTATTAAAAGAAATATAATGACAAAATAAATGGAACTATTGAAAAACTATGTTTGTATTCCTTAATTACTAAGATATATATCAGCAGAGCCATTTATGTAAATTTCATTAAAAAAATAATAATATATATGTATATTGAATCTGTGTCCGGCTTTAAAGTGGAAACTCTTGCTAATCCGAGATATCTGCTGCTGTGCCTGTGACCGGTGGAAATGGTATCATGGGATCGAAATCCCGCACCTGTCCAAATGTGAAGAATATTTAAATACGAAACTCAACTTCAACAACTCTTCTCGACCAATTGTTCCAGATTAAGTACTAAAGCATATCACAATTTCGATGTTGATTAATTGTAGTCAAAATGTTAGCAGTGTAAATAATCTCCTAACTTTTATAAACATCAATTTTATTTTGTATACTTCCAATGGTATTGTAATCAAGGAGGATTCATATCGAAAGGATATGTACAGACGTGAACAGACACGTTCGCGGCACCAGTCGTGACCGTAATAAAACCTCCCGCAATAAGACTTCTCCGAACTGATAGAATAATGAGTCTAGACGCATTTGCAGCAGAAAATATGTAGCTAGATAATGTCCTAAGTAGGATAAGAATAATTGTATATAGCTAAAAGATAATTTAGAAGTTTTCAATAAACCTGCCGATGCAATTCGGCAGCAGTCCATGTTCGATACTTAAACAACGTCGTTGTGTTCTAAATTTGCTCTTGGGATCACTTTTCAGTTGTACTTGCGCCATATTATTACACCGCGCGTAAATGAAGTACATACGAGGTGTGTTCAAAAAGTATCGCGAATTTTGAATTTTCGCGGGTTACGTATAATCGAATTTCGATTTTTTTGTAGCATTATATTGGTACTCATGTCTCTCACTTATGCCGACAAGCTCGGCCATTTTGAATGTTCACTTAATTGTTGACAGCTGCTTTGCTTGCACGTGTTTTGGATCGTCTTCGATTTTTACCTATTCAAAAAAATGGATCAAAGAACCTGTATCAAATTTTGTGTGAAAAACGAAATTTAGTGCGCGGATGCATTCCGAATGTTGATTGTGGCATACGGAGAAGCTACCTTGGACCGAAGCAACGTTTATCGGTGGTACAAAATGTTCTCAGAAGGCCGAGAAGATGTGAACGACGAAGAGCGTGCCGGACGCCCGAGCACTTCAACAACAGACGAAAAAATTAATGGAGTGGAGAAAATGGTATTGGCCAATCGTCGAATACCACCGTTAGAGAGTTGCTGAGGAGCTAGACATATCGATTGGCTCATGCCATTCGATTTTTATCAATGATTTGGGCATGAGACGGGTCGCCGCGAAATTCGTACCAAAATTGCTCAATTGCGACCAAAAACAGCATCGCATGAACATTGCTAATGAGATGTTGGACTCTGTCCGCGACGACCCAAATTTGCTCCAGAGGGTCATAACTGGTGACGAATCGTGGGTTTATGGTTACGACGTGGAAACCAAAGCTCAGTCATCTCAATGGAAGCTGCCGCACGAACCAAGACCGAAAAAAGCGCGCCAAGTTCGGTCGAATGTGAAAGTTTTGCTGACAGTTTTCTTCGATTGCAGGGGCGTGGTGCATCATGAGTTCTTGCCACAGGGTAGAACGGTCAATAAGGAATATTACCTGCAAGTTATGCGCAATTTGCGCGAAGCAATCCGCCAGAAACGCCCGGATTTGTGGAAGAACAAAAATTGGCTTTTGCACCACGATAAAGCCCCTGCTCACACATCGTTGCTTGTGCGCGACTTTTTGGCCAAAAACAACACACACTAATGATGCCGCAGCCACCGTATTCCCCAGATCTGGCCCCCTGTGACTTTTTCTTGTTCCCTAAACTGAAGAGGCCCATGAAAGGACGACGTTACGCTACGCTTGACGAGATAAAGACGGGATCGAAGGAGGAGCTGAACAAGATAAAAAAATGATTTTTTGAAGTGCTTCGAAGATTGGAAAAACCGTTGGCACAAGTGTATAATATCTCATGGGGATTACTTTGAAGGGGACAAAATAGATATTCATGAATAAATAAATAATATCTGAAAAAACACCAAATTCGCGATACTTTTTGAACACACCTCGTATAGTGTATATACTTGTTACATGCGGAAACTCTATCCCGATAATTCTGGTTTTTGATAAGCCCAAATAAAGTATGCCGAATTTTATACTCAAAGTAATCCTCAGGTTTTGTGTTCTTGCTTCTACTTTTATGATTATTGCAACTTACAAACATATCGTAAAGCTTGGCGACGATGTCCTCGGCACGCTTGCCACGCAGACACTTCAATTTTGCCGACCAATCGTCCTCAAAATGGGTGCAGTTCATCAGCTCGGTGAGCTTGTGGGCACGCCCAGCAGCGACACCCTCGTGCGCCGGCTGTGCCCACGGATTGAAGTAGGTGCCAGATTGGGCAATGGCGCGATGCAGCAGTCCACGTGACTGCTCCGATAACATGTGGTAGGTGACACTCGCGCCGCCGGCACTCTCACCAAATACCGTTACACTTTGTGGATTAGCGCCAAAGGCGCCGATATTATCACGCACCCAGCGCAACACCGCCAACTGGTCCTTGAGTCCATTGTTGCCGGGACAATCCAACGTCTCCGTGCTGAGGAAACCAAGTGGACCGAGCCGAAAGTTGGCCGAAACCAGTACCACATCATGCTCGAGCAGAAACTCCGGACCGTAGAAGCTGCTAATTCCCGAGCCGCATTGCCAGCCACCGCCATGGAACCAGACCATAACAGGCAGTGACCTTCCAATTACCGGATCTGGCGTATACACATTTAGATACAGGCAATCCTCGCCACCGTCGATTTTTGTGTCGCGTCGAAAGGGATCCCGTTGCATGCACATTGGCGCATCCTGCACAGGCGAGACGTTCACCTTGCCAGCCCGGTTGTTCGATGGGCGCGCGGAAGCGCAGTTCACCCACTGGTGGCAGGGCAAATGGAATGCCCATAAATGCACGCATATGGCGACCACTGTGGGTTGTCCTGTGGCGTCCAATTAGCCAGCCACCGTGTGGCAATTGCACATGCAAGCCCTGAGAGGCACGCGCCTCCACTGTCCAATCGCCGACCCCCCAGCAGCAGCACCCGATCCACCCGAGCAGCAGCAGCCAATTGATTGCCATTGTGTGTTGTAGTCGCAACTGATTTAACCAAAACGCTACGCTGCCGGTTTTTAAGTTTAAATTACAACATCAGCGCCGAGATCAACAACAAGCCTAACATACTTAAGCACGCGCCCGCATGCCGCACGCCCCTCTTCACATTTCAGTGTACGAGTATTCGCATCCATTTAGAGCACACTGGTTCCGTGTGCCACTATTGCCACTGACTCATACAATTCGCGTAAAGATGTTTACCTTAAGCATAGAATGTATATTTTTGTTTTGATTATCATTTTATTGTTTCTTGTTTTATCCATATTGTTTATTATTATTTTTTTATTTTAGTTTCTTATCTTACTTCACATAAAGTTGTATGAAACATTTGGAAAGCACTGTAAAGATAAGCACGACACCTGACAATATAAATATGATCAGAAATACTTAAGGATTTAATGCTCCAAGTGGTACCACTGTGCACTGCATGATACCCATTTACATACACATCTCTTTTACGTGTATAATTTTGTTCATAAATTAACCATTTTTTTCTCTTTAGTTTTAGTTGTTGTTGTGCTACTAAAGCAACGTGATTACCATAGATTTCTTTTTAAGACTCATGTGGCATTTTGAGCAGTGCACAGTGGGTCAAACATCGGCCACACTTTATCAGTTCATATGCAAAACATTATGATGCCAAGATAGTCTCAAGAAAGTCTTTTCCTTGTTGGTGATTTTTTGAAATTAAAACTTGTTGCTAAAGTCTTGATTTTGTTGACTGCTTGGCCCCACAGTGCGAAATTAGTGAATGGTTCTTCGGAAAGATAAACTTTGATGCATGACTGGCAAAAATCATTAATTTTGGATATTCAATCGAGCTGTGTGTATATGTGTGTGTGTGTGTGTGTGTGTGCGTGTGTGTGTGTTTGTTCTCCTCTCAGTTTTCAGTAATTGGTGCTAACCGATATGGCAGTCCGAGATACTCGAGATGGTATTTTCAATGCTGTTTGCCGAGCGATGTATTTATGTATGTACATATTTGGTAAATATTTATAGCTATTTGTCAAAACAGTGCGAAGCACTCATCAGTGTCTTAAAGCACTTTGAAATTGAAATGATATATGAATGTGTTTCGTTAGCACTGAAAGTATGCCGATATGAAAAGTTGCATGCACCAATGACATACAAAAAAAATAAATAAATACATACATAAATGAAAAAATCACTGTTGGGCTTTGAAAACTTGAAATTTAGCGCACAACAAAAAATAATCCACTCATACTAAACAGTAAAAAAAGAGGTGGGGAGTATACGTTGATTGGGGGAGCTTGACTGAAATGTACCCAGCACAGACCTTAAAAGTACAAATAAAATATGATATTATTTTAAGTAAAGTCTGCACAAGTAAAAATCTATATAGTATATATATATCTGCGTTATAGACAAGTTTTTGACTGCAATTCCACATTGGAAAAAATAGCTTGTTTTGTGAAATAATCGAAACGAAACTAAACAGTACGAAATGGATAAAAAAGTTACTCCATGTATATTTCAGTAGGGTATCAAGTACTGAAGCGCACTTAAAAAATGCCTTTGCATACAGAAAAATGCCATCGAGCTAATAAGCGCAGCGTCTGCGGCCTTTGAAGTTAGCTCCTCGGATGCTGATGAGAGCTGACGATAGCGAGAGAAAGTGAGAATGATGGGTGGGAGGGAGGGAGAGAGAGAGAGAGAGAAAGAAATTGAGAGCAGGAGAGAGATTATAATTTTTTGTTGTTGCTATAACTGAACTTCATGGCATATTTACTTTTTTGCAAGTTTTACTCATATGCGACAAATACCTCAACAATACTCCACCCGGCGGGATTAATGGCAAATGTGGATGTCTATGCCGCAGATTTGTTTAGTTATTTAGTTATTTAGTTACAAGCATTTTTAATCCACTTGAGTGGCCATTTGTCAAAACAACAAAGCCCAAACAATGCACAACAATTGGTCATCCGAGAAATTGCGCAGAATTAGCAACCAGAATTCATGGGTGAGCGAGTGTGACAAAGAGTAAGAGAGAGAGAGAGAGAGAGAGAGAGAGAGAGAGAGAGAGAGCGAGAGAGCGAGAGAGAGAGAGAGAGAGAATATGAATGCAACTGTCTCTTGCTTTAGCTCTAATAATAAAATAATATTACATTACCTTATACGAGGTGTGTTCAAAAAGTATCGCGAATTTTGTGTTTTTTCAGATATTATTTATTTATTCATGAATATCTATTTTGTCCCCTTCAAAGTAATCCCCATGAGATATTATACACTTGTGCCAACGGTTTTTCCAATCTTCGAAGCACTTCAAAAAATCATTTTTTTATCTTGTTCAGCTCCTCCTTCGATCCCGTCTTTATCTCGTCAAGCGTAGCGTAACGTCGTCCTTTCATGGGCCTCTTCAGTTTAGGGAACAAGAAAAAGTCACAGGGGGCCAGATCTGGGGAATACGGTGGCTGCGGCATCATTAGTGTGTTGTTTTTGGCCAAAAAGTCGCGCACAAGCAACGATGTGTGAGCAGGGGCGTTATCGTGGTGCAAAAGCCAATTTTTGTTCTTCCACAAATCCGGGCGTTTCTAGCGGATTGCTTCGCGCAAATTGCGCATAACTTGCAGGTAATATTCCTTATTGACCGTTCTACCCTGTGGCAAGAACTCATGATGCACCACGCCCCTGCAATCGAAGAAAACTGTCAGCAAAACTTTCACATTCGACCGAACTTGGCGCGCTTTTTTCGGTCTTGGTTCGTGCGGCAGCTTCCATTGAGATGACTGAGCTTTGGTTTCCACGTCGTAACCATAAACCCACGATTCGTCACCAGTTATGACCCTCTGGAGCAAATTTGGGTCGTCGCGGACAGAGTCCAACATCTCATTAGCAATGTTCATGCGATGCTGTTTTTGGTCGCAATTGAGCAATTTTGGTACGAATTTCGCGGCGACCCGTCTCATGCCCAAATCATTGATAAAAATCGAATGGCATGAGCCAATCGATATGTCTAGCTCCTCAGCAACTTCTCTAACGGTGATTCGACGATTGGCCAATACCATTTTCTCCACTCCATTAATTTTTTCGTCTGTTGTTGAAGTGCTCGGGCGTCCGGCACGCTCTTCGTCGTTCACATCTTCTCGGCCTTCTGAGAACATTTTGTACCACCGATAAACGTTGCTTCGGTCCAAGGTAGCTTCTCCGTATGCCACAATCAACATTCGGAATGCATCCGCGCACTTAATTTCGTTTTTCACACAAAATTTGATACAGGTTCTTTGATCCATTTTTTTGAATAGGTAAAAATCGAAGACGATCCAAAACACGTGCAAGCAAAGCAGCTGTCAACAATTAAGTGAACATTCAAAATGGCCGAGCTTGTCGGCATAAGTGAGAGACATGAGTACCAACATAACGCTACAAAAAAATCGAAATTCGATTATATGTAACCCGCGAAAATTCAAAATTCGCGATACTTTTTGAACACACCTCGTACATGGCCAACCAGAGCTTGAGACCAGTGAACAATATATAAAAAGGATCTCGTCTTGGAGTGCGAGAAGAATATAATTAGCTCAATTATAGACTGCGATGCCAATGCTCACCACTCCCAGGGGTGAGTCACTTTTAACCTTCTTGAATCAAAAGAAAGCGAACTGGAAAATAGTTAAAGATAAAGACTGGTCTCAATCTGAGTCTCAAACCCAATGGGCAGGCTAAAGGAAAGTCTCGGAGAGAAGTCCGGAAGCCCCGAGACTGAGGAGAATAATATCCTACCAACGATTGCTTGAACGTATGTATGTTTGTATGTATGTATGTATGTATGTATGTACGTACGGATATATCGTAGTCGAGCTCACTCTACTACATCATTCTTACTTGTAGAAATATATATTTTATGAACGCTTTTCAAAATCTAAAAAACACATTCAAATTAAATTGAAATACAAAATCACTGAAGCTCTTTATTGAAATTAATCAGAATACTCATATAATGAAGGAACATATTAAATGATTATTTTTTGGATTTTTTTTTAGCTTAGTTGCAAACGTTGGACCTTACTAATAAATGATACCTTTAAATATTTTTGTTCGTTCTATGTATTTTGCTTGGATTATGCAGGGTATGGTAGCTTAAAACACAGAATCTTCGGCTGCGCTCCCTTCCTTCCATATAAAAAGGCCTCAAAAAACCCAAACCCAAAGCAAACGTCCAACTCTTTGGCAAAGGAGACCAAAACCCTCAAAAAGCCAAGGCAAATGTAAATGGAAAATGATTTATTGAAGGTGAAATATTTATTGTTTTTTCACAAATTCGCGTTGTTGAACAATTTTTTTTGTTGTTTTAACGTTTTGTTGTCGTTGTTGTTGTTTTTGGAAAATAAACAAAAGGCTGAGTGGCATCTTTTGAATTCTTGTTTCTTACTCCTTTGACCATTCCCCCCTCCCAAAATTTCGAAAAAATTGAAATAATTATTAACAAAACACAAGCATGCGGATGCTTAGAAAAATGCGGGAAACAGTCTCACCCTTACCCCCCCTACCCCCTTACCCCCCCTACCCCCCCACACGTCACCACGCCTTGCCAACGAGCCACAGCTCAAGGACTCCTCTCCTGCTCAAGTATTTATTTATTCTGCGTTTTGGGTCAATTCCTCTGGTTTCATTTAATTAAAAAGAAAAGCGCGCTCGCGACGCATAATAAAAAATATCTACATGCATGTCTGTCCTCGGTGCGCCCTTCCCGTCCCTCCACCCCCTCCCCAGCACAACCATCTATGACCTCGTGGTCTGCCCTTGGTATCGCTTTGTTGTTGTATTTACTTAGGATCAGGTGGTGAGCCGGCCGTTTACCAAAAAAAGAGGAGAAAAATATACACAAGCGACGCAAACAATGCGAAGAAGCCGCCCGTTGCCGCAGCCGAAGCCAAATTTCAATTTCGCGGTTACTGCATATTTTCCCAGCCCTTATACTCTACATAATACCCTGTATACATTTTTGGCTGTGTGGGATTTTTTTGTTGGTTTTTAAATGCTATTTTAAAATCTGACTGATTTGCTTTGTTTCTTGCTATTTCGCACATTTTAGTTAGGTAGATTCTCGCTTTGGTGCTTCCTTAATTACACACTTGGCTTCTAAAATTGCTTATCGCTCTCCGTTTTGTTTGGCTTCTGACAATGGCAACCATTAGCCATTCTCTCCCCAGTTCCAGGGCATCTCGTAGCCGCGCTGGGTAAATTAATTCGCTAGCTTTATGACTTGTTTGGCTTTGACGTTTTTTTTCTTTTTTTGTTGGGGTTATTGGGCGCGGGTTTGGGTGAGCGGACGGGCAATGGCAATGGAATTTAAACGAAATTTTTGAAAACGACTCGAAAGCCAAAATGGAGCTTTAAAAGCCAAAACGCAGTGGCTTAAGCGATAATTGGCCACTAGAAAATGTCGATGCGGATAGGAATAAGTGTGTCGCTTGAGGATGTCGGATGATGATGCGAAAGAGGAAGAGGATGTCAATATGATCCGATCCGATGTTGCAACATTATGGACATGTCCAATACCGAATGTAAATTGCCAACGTCCGGGCCGGGCTTAGATTCTAAGCCGTAGCCAAAAAAAAACAACTTTTTTTTTCTTCAGTGGCGGTGGTGGAAAGAGATGAACAGGGGTGACAAGAGGGAAGCGGGACGGGAGGGTGGATGGATAAGCCAAACGGAAGCGCTGTTTGACTAACAAATTTATATGCAGCAGCTGTTGCGTGTTTTGAGGCAACTGTGCATTTTATGCATAGTAATAATAATAAAAATATTGTGTACATATATACACAGAAATATATATGGATATATGGACAGAGATGTACTTACACTCGGAGAAAAACGCTATTCTATACACATGAAGATTCATTTATATGCTTGAAACAAATTTAATTAATGCTTGATTCAATATGATTTGGTTTTATTTTAAGAAGCTATCCTAATTCATTGCAGAACTTAAGTAATTAAAATAGTAGACAGGAACCAAGGCTTAGATTTAAGTTAAGTGCTTAAGTCAAAACTGATTCTGTTCTAGATGTTTCAACTTGATACTCTACTGATTCTCTACTACCTCTTTTTTCGAAGTGTATGTAGGCGGGCTGTTTGGCGGACTGACTGGCTGCCTGACTGGGGGATTAGCTCGGCTGATTGGACACGATGTGATTAACTTGTCGTCAGTGGGGCTGATGTGTTTCTGCGGACACGTCGCGTCGCGTTGCGGCACGACAAGACACGACACGTTCTACGGCTCTGCCACGCCCCACCCCTCCCTAACATTTCACTCAGAAATTAGGCAGTGAGACAAAAAGTGCAAACTGGCTCGACACTACGAAAATTAACCCATTACGCACTCCATTAACGCCCGCCTGCCAAAATGCATTTGAGGCCACAGTACAGCTAATTAGTTGTGGCAGCTGATGCCACACATACACATCAACATATACTTATACAAATACAGCCTGTTATACACGTTGTACACACCCACAAACCCGTCGCACACCCACAGTCTGTTCAGTTCCAGAGTTAAGAGCCCATCTGTTCGATTTAGTTATTCAGCCCGATTTGATACAAAATCGAATGCAATGCGAGACCGCATACATGTTTATATATACACAGATATATAGGTATAAATAGGTATATATATTATGAAGACACACACAGACACACATACACTCCCTTGCCTGCCAGTTGTAGATAGTGGCAGTGTCAGAGATACGCTAATGAAAGCACATCTATCCTAAGCATGTCGAATGTTACACAACCTGGTTAACAGCCTCTCTAACAGTACGCCTATCCAAGTTTCATTATAAATTCAACAACTCCTGTTACAAAATATTTCCAACATATTCCAGAAAAACTTTACGCTGGCAGACTAGTTGTAGTAGACACAGATCGACGAACAGACGAACATATATATAGATATATATATATATCGATACTAACTTTTACATTATGCATCATTAGACACTTTTTGTCGATTTTTAATGAGTATTTTCATTAATGCAAATATTTGTATTTCGCTTACATTTATTTAAAATACTTTTATCTATCAAACAAGGTGATAGTCCGGAACGGAGTGTCGAATTAATTATTGATTACTTGCTAGAAAGGTGAGGGTATTATAAATGGTATTCCGAAAAATGTATAAGTTAACATTGAGGAATAACGTATTTCTTGTGTATAATACATAAAGCACTTTTTATATCTGCATTTCACCACGAAATGGAATATCAAAAAGAAATTTGGAACCAATTCCGAACTTTTACCGAAATTTTATTCGGGCACCGAAATTGGTTTGATTGCCTGCTATAAGTGAGGGTGAGGGAATTACCCATGAATGAACCAAACAAGAATGCATTCTTTATATTTCTATTTCTTATGCATAATACAAAAATCACTATATACGAGGTGTGTTCAAAAAGTATCGCGAATTTTGAATTTTCGCGGGTTACGTATAATCGAATTTCGATTTTTTTGTAGCGTTATGTTGGTACTCATGTCTCTCACTTATGCCGACATGCTCGGCCATTTTGAATGTTCACTTAATTGTTGACAGCTGCTTTGCTTGCACGTGTTTTGCATCGTCTTCGATTTTTACCTATTCAAAAAAATGGATTAAAGAACCTGTATCAAATTTTGTGTGAAAAACGAAATTAAGTGCGCGGATGCATTCCGGATGTTGATTGTGGCATACGGAGAAGCTACCTTGGACCGAAGCAACGTTTATCGGTGGTACAAAATGTTCTCAGAAGGCCGAGAAGATGTGAACGACGAAGAGCGTTCGAAAAAACGAAATTCGATTATACGTAACCCGCGAAAATTCAAAATTCGCGATACTTTTTGAACACACCTCGTATATCCCTTTCTCTCTCTCTCTCTCTCTCTCTCTCTCTCTCTCTCTCTCTCTCTCTCTATCTGTCTCTCTCTCTCTCTCTCTCTCTCTCTCTCTATTACACACTTATACGAGTATGTGCCACAAATAAATGTGTCTAGGAATATAGATGTTGTGTATAATTTTGTTGTAGTCCAAGATCTTGGCCAGACAATGCGCGTAAAGTTTGCTTTTGTTGCAAAGGGGGAATATCATAGAGGGGTGTGGCAGGTGATATCGGGGTCGGGTGGACTGGCATTTCGAATGCCATTCTTTATTTCAAATTTTGTATACATATTTTCATTTTTTGCATTTTGCTTTTCATTTCAAGTCAAGTGCATCTGCCTGCTGGTTTTTGATCACGCTCGAGTGCATTCGAATGCCTGGCATTTGCATTAACAACAATAACAACAATAAGCAACAGCAAATGCAACAACAACAACAACAACAACAACAACGACGACGACTTTTGGGCCATATGGCTGGCAGCGAGCCACGCCCTGTTGAGTGCCCAACAAGGCGCTAAGCATCAAGTGCCACAATTGCCATAAGTACGCAGCTCCCCTCTCCTAGCCAAAAGGCAGACATAATTCGAGTTTGGGGATTGATTAATGTGCTGGCTTACAGCAATCAGCTGTTGAACACATTTTCCTGCATCCAAGTGTGCTCTGCCTACAAAATAATGTTAGTTTTAATTGCATTGAATTTTCAATTCCATTTCTTTAGATATCATATATATTCATTTTTTTTGTAAATTAAATTATATATATTCTTTTTCTGTCTGAAGCGAGAAACTTCAAAGAGGTTATGTAATGAATTATCTGGTGACATGCCATTAGTCGATCATAAAACATCGAATCTTTTCTTGTCAGGTAGGTAAGGCAACATTAAAATTAATTATCTGACTACATAATTATTGTATAAATAAAAGTAATTAGATTAAAATAAATTTAAAGTTATATTTAAATTAGTTTTTGCTTGGATAAGCGCGAGCATCTGTCAAATGGTGTATAATTGTAATCTGAATGGGGTTAGTAGAGACTGTTATAATTTTGTAAAGCAACTGTTAAGCCACGACAGTTAATCAAAGCAAAGCTGGTATTTTAAATTTAAAATCTTGTAAAATTTGTAATATTATAAGTGGAGCTTCAATAAAAACTAGCTAACAATCAGATTGTAAGGGAACCCAAGAGCTGTAAAGTAACCCCACGAAATAAACCCAAGTGCATAAAACAAAAGCCTTTAGTGTCCTTGTAGTGAATTTAAGATTTCTCTTCCCCCCCCTCTCTCTCTCTCTCTCTCTATTTATCTGTCTCACACTGTCTCGCACTTTGGCTTGCTGTTGAGAATTATGGGCTGGCATTTAAAATATCTTCTCCATGTTGTCCAAAATGTCGCGCGCGTTAAGCACGCCAAAATGTCTTAAGTGCACAATGCTGCTGCAAAAGGGATAACTCATACCAACATTAACTCACATAGCAACACACACACACACACACACACATGTACAATCATATGGTAACGGGGCGTGCGAATATTTCAACGTGACTCTGTGTGATTTGTATGCTCTCACCTTAGAGTATCATCATTTGCTTAGCGATTACGTTAAAATGATAAGGACTAGTAATAGAAGTCTAAATTTAAGTAAAAATCATGTTTCGAAAAAGCAAAAAATGCCAAATCCCACTTACAAATTTATCGAACATTCTTTCTGAAGCTCGTAATAATAAAATAAAATTCATTTTTTTTATTAGGAAAAATACAATCTTTAACTGTGACAATCAGTTTGTTATATAAAAGAAAAAACATACTAATTGAATTTTGAGCCAAAGGACATTTCAAATTTTCCGTAACTGGTAGCTGTCTTCTTATCAAAGATTAAACAGGTAATTAAACTGCTTGCCTAATTTAAGCAGACAGTCTAAGTAGTTGGCTAAACTAGATAAGACTAGGTGACTGCTTATTTTGGCTGGATGTTCAAAAAGTGTGCCAAAGAACATTTAAACTTCGATGTCAAATGAGCTGTTTTCTTTCTTGCTGTTGTTTTGCACTTTATTTGATTTTTTTTGTGCTGGTTTTTTGCCATTCACACTTGAGCGCAGGGTGCGAATTTTGTCACTCTGTTAGCGTCAAGGCCATGAATACATCAGTGGAAGATGGCGCGGATGGCTGACTGTGTCTGTGTGTGTGTGTGTGTGGCAATGTGACATAGTGGGCGTGGCTAAGTGGATGGGTGAATTGGTGGGGCTACAAAAGAGACTTGTGGCTGGGGTTACATGCGTACGAATGAACAGTTGAATGCCTGTTTTAGCTGTTTTTGCGGGCTACCTTCACTTGTCGTTGTCGTTGTTGTTGTTGTCGTTAGCATTTGAATACAAAATATTTCACAACTATGTATGTGGATGTAGTGTGGTTTGATTGTGTGTGTACACTCTTGAAAAATGATGTCCTTAATTGTATAATTCCAAATATTTATTCCCCTTATTCAGCGAAACTTTTGCTTTCAAACAACATATTGCTGAAATGTTGAAATGTAAACTCTTAATTAGCATTTTTTTTATATAAAAATGTACAAGATCTGAAATTACAATTAATAAATACATTTGAATACGAAAAGTGCTAGAAAATAGTCTACAATTTCAGAGAAATGTCTGCAATATGTTTCAATAAGTTGAACTTTAAATATGAAATTGTGAATCTGCTTCTAGCAACTACCATTTTAAGTTTTCACTATTCAAAATATTTTTTTAAGTGTGTGGATGTGTGTGGCAAGTGGCAGTTACTGCTGCTGTTGCTGCTGCTGTTGCTCATTTGGCTGTCACTTTGGCTCGTCGCGTTTGCTGCTTGTTGAAATTCATTACGCAAAACGGCGGGCAGCAAGCAAGGGCATGGCGGAGGCAATGGCGAATTTACCATGCAACATGGACAGACACGAAGGACATGGAGACACGCAGACAATGGCAGCCGTGACAAACGTAACGGAAGACGTCGCGACACAGTGACTGGCAAAAAGTGTGGGACGGAGCTACTAGCTACCACTGACAGTGGCATGTCTAAATGTCGACGACAGGCCATTTTCTATAACTTATCTGATTTTAATTGCTTCAAACATGTGCGTGCACACTGAGTGCATACTCATTGTCTGTGTGTGCCGTGTATGCAGACTGCGTGCGTGTGTGTGTGTGTGCGTGCGTGCGTGTGTGTGTGTACCTGTCTCCTTTATGCCAGCGGCATCCTTTTGTCATCCTTTTTGGGCGCTGTCAACATTATCTCACGTTGAAGTCGCTGACTTTTGCATTTGGTACAAATGTACCGAACAACGGGCACTTTTATTTATTCGTTGGTACACTGAAAATCTTCTTTTGCTAAATAGGATATTATAGTTTAATACTGGTTGTTTCCAAATTTGCTTTACCTTAGGTAATTTGAATATGTTTATATTTACATTTTAAGCACATTTTGTTCATTAATATGTAAATTTTGATTTTAAGATCGATCAAATTTATAGGATGGCTTAGTAGGTAAATGGTCAGATGACAAAGAATAAAATAAAATAATTCCGAAATACAAAAGTAATAATTTTTAAATAAGGCTGTTTTGTTTGTTGTAATCACTATAAGTATATGCTTAATATTTTTTTACTTTTTGGTAAAGCTAAATATTGCCAAACGGCAGACTAGTTGATGGCCAGCACAGGCCGTTCCACCCCAGCCCTCTCTGACCCTAACCGTCTCACTTCACTATACACGTCCACCACGTACAATGTCCCATGTGTGTGTCGCAACACCTCCCCCTACCCCTCCTTCTGCCCAGCCACATCCTTTGGTTCTTTGACTGTGTGCGTATGTTTATCTCGCCAGCTCGCTGCGTCTTTTTATGAGCTTTGTCGGGCTTTGATGTTAATTACCCTGTAACAACGACGACGTCCTTAGCTCCATAGCTTCCCTCCCCTTGCAGTCCACATTTTATATGAGACACTGGCAGCTTTACGCCACCCCTCCGCAATATCACATACCAAGACCACCACAAAAAGAAAAAAAATCCGCGACTGACGTTCGGTAAACAGAACAGAACAGCAGCCGCCGGCTGTATGTGAGTGTGGGTGTGTGTGTGTGTGTGTGTGTGTGTTGGTATTGGTGTGTGTGGCTCTCGGTGGCCGAGATTATCTCCAAGGACCTATAAATCCAGTCATTAAAGGCAAAGTCACAAGACGTTGCCGGCTTATCAGCGTCGGGAGCAGCGTTGCCACTGCATGCCTCTGGCTCTCTCTCTCTCTCTCTTTCTCACTCTGAACACACACACACACACACACACACCTAGATAAATAGCAGAAGCAGCGCTGCTTTGTCTAGTTTTTGTTGTTTTCTTATTTGGTTGCTTTTGGCTTCGTTTTTATTGCACGCATGTAGTTTAGCACTCTGCGGCGTTGTTCTTTTTGTCTGTTTCCTCCTTAAATAGAGTTGCCAGATGTTTTAGCATACACAAATACACACACACACACACACACACACACATGCACATGTATATTCGTTGCATATGTGCAAATGACCTCGAGCCGCACCCGCCGCTATTCAGACAAATGTTGAACACTTTTTTTTTGCCTTCAAGTTGGAAAACTAAGCTATAAAAATGTATTTTCTGCATAAAAACGCGAAAAAGTCGGATGATTTTGATACTTGGTTGCTGTAAGAACTAGTTGACACTAGTCGCTTAGTTGAAGCTATTACCTTAGGTACATTTTACAATTAGAGCACAAAGAAAAAGTAAACTTAAACCAAGAATCTATTTTTATATTCAGCTATAATAATAATAAATAACTGCGAATTAAGTTTGTTTTCTTCTTAATTTTAGATTGTAGATCTTAACTTCGGGCATAAATTACAACGCGAATAATTCAATTTAATTTACATTTATGTCTAAGGAGGTGTAGCTTTAAAATTCAATTTTCATTTATTTGTGTCGTCACATTAAATACATGTGCATATAGAAAGCCGTTTGTTTTTAGCTATCAGTTGCACATCTTCCATTTCACGTCAAATAAATCAGCCTCAAATAAAGCTGTCAGCAGCGAGAAAACTTATATTAGTTCTCTGATATTTGGCTGATACTTCTGTCCACTATTACTACTTGATTGCTGATCTCTGGCACTTCGATTATGTCAGCCTACAATCGCAGCCTTAAATCACGAGCGGCAGAAATGTGTTGGAGGACCAAGCGAGGCCAATTGACATGATGTAAGATGTAAGTGGGGGGGCTGTGGAAAGGAGGGCGGGCAGGAGACAGCTCTTAACCCACCAACGACGACGCCGCCAGTATCGCAAACGGACTCTATTAAAAATGCTTACAAATGCGCTTAACAATCGAGAAGAATGTGCTGAAAATAAATCTCCATATGTGAGTTGACAGCCCGAGCTATTCCACTCCAACCCTTACCCTTAGCCACCCAAGACGCCGCCGGGCCTTCTAAACTCACACGACCTTCTAAACACTCCCCCAACAGAGTTTAGCAACAGTGCTGCCACAACGATTGCTAGCTAGAAAATAGCTTAGAAAAAGCTAAGATTTTCAAATACTTGTCGAAGAGCTCTGATTTGTGAAACTCTGTTTTGTTCAGTAGAAATTATCTTGCCTAAAAACTTAGAACTGTGGCCACTTTTTAATATGAACTATGTTCATGTTGGAAAGCTCAAAAGCACTTTGAGTGTACATGTGAAAGCTCGAGCAAAAGCTTGCGCTTGTGCATAGGGAAAAAATGGCTAAAATGACTGCACTCGGCTGTTGTTTTCAAGCTGTTGTGATTTTCTTTCTATTTTGTTATTTTTAGTACTTTTTTTTTATTTGTTGTATTGCTATGAAGGATTTTAGCTGTAGCAGTTGCTGTCTCTTAAAAGACATAAATAACTCATGCCTTGTTGCCCATTTCGACTGCTGTCGATAGTTATCGGCAACGGCAAGGGGGTGGGCGTATAAAGCCCCCCCATCCCCTGCCCTGCCACAAGTCACAAGCGCGCCACGTTTGTTAGCCAAGTTTTGTGTGCAGCTAAATAAAAAGCTGCTAGTTGCAAAAAAAAGAAGAAAAAATAAGAAGAGAGTAACGAGGAGTAAAGTATAGAATGCCTCATGCCTGTAATGGAATGGAGATAGTATAGGTTGGCGAGGGGGGGTTGCGGTAAGGGGGGTTTATTGAGAGAAGTGATGGCGAAACGGAGAAAATTGTGTGATTGTGATTTTCACTAATTTGTTGCCCATGTTGCCTGTCAAATTGGATGCCATGTGTGGGTGTCATTAATGTCAACTCCCGCACAGCCCCAACAGCAGCCCCAATACGACCAAGTGACAGACAAAAGGCGACACAGAAAGACACTAAGGAGGATGTTAGACAGTTGCAGACACAGAGACGACTCATTAATGCCACTCATCAAAACTATAACTAATGTTGAAAGGCAGGGGTAAGGGGAAGGTAACGGGGAAGAGCAACAGCCGGCAGTCAGGCAGTGGGGCAGTCAGGACGTGGCTGTGCCACAATACACATGAATATCCTGACACTACCATAAATTCCAAGCTTGGCTACCAAGCGGCTTGTTTTTAGTGGGGAAGAGTGCGACGATGGACGCGTTCAAGGGGAGGGGGGGCTGTCTTGTGTGAGCTTAGACGCTGATGGCATTTGTCGCCGCTGTCGCCATTGTCGTCCTGTCGATGTTACCCTGTCCTTGTCCCTTTGTCCTTTTTGTCAGACTGGCAGGCATTTAGCTATTTTCGCGTAAATGGCTGCTAATTTTGTTTATCGTAGGACAATTATCCAAACGAACGAGCTGACAAATGAGCCGCACAACATATGTAAGTGTGTGTGCGTGTGTGTGTGTGTGTGTGCGGCGCCACAATGCGTGTTTTGTTCCCAGAGTCTTAAAGCACTTCAGTCTCGACTTTATACCTGATGTAAATAGCTTTATAAACACACAATCAAACACACACAGAACTAAAAAATGTACATTTTAAAAAGTTACTTTGATTCTAGCAAACGAATCTTAATAATAATATTGCAACTAATGCGAAATATGATAATAACACACTCTTACACACATTAACACACACACACACACACCCACACATCCCAAGCACAGTAAAAAGAAATGGTTTGCTTATTAATTTTTATAGGCTTTCTTAAAGCAATTCAAATTTCTTTGATTCTAATCCAAACATTATTTTAATTTGAGTGCAAAACAGAACAACAACAAATAAATCAAAAAATACTTCAACTTTCATGTTAATTGTATTCTGGCATGCAACACTTCTTTTCTAAGTACGCATTTTAGGAAAATCTAAACTTATTTATTTAATTGAAGTACGAATGGATTTTCGGAATTAATTTCTTTCAGTGCTAACACACACACACACACACACACACACCTATACAGCATCAGGAGTTTGCAGGCGCACACGTTCGCTTCTTTATCCAATTATGAATTTTTGTCATTACGCTCTACGTCCATGGCAATGGCTAACTGCGAGTTGTCCAATGCTTAAAACCCCCACCAATCCCCGCCACGCCCGTTTTACAATTCTACCCCACGCTTACTGCTGCTGTTGATGCTGCGACAAAAAACGAACGCAAAAATCTCATTATGATTTCATTTCGTTCAAATGAAGCGCTTCGTGCTGGGGGCAAACAGCTACTTGCTGGCTGGTCCAGCTGTTGGCCAAGGGGTGGGCAGTGAGGGGTGTTGGGTGGTTGGCTGGGTATATTGACTGCTGCGACGCATGTGTTGGCTTCTTTGTTGTCCCTGCAATTGGCGCTATGGGAAGCAGCTTGAGCTGCAACCAAAGCCAAAAACAGCAACAAACATACAACAACTTGACTTTGCCTACTGTGCTCCCTGTGTCTCCTGTGTCCTGTGTTCTGTGTCCTGACTCCAATGTGTGTGTGTCCTGCGACTAGTCTCGTCGTGGCTGCCGTGGACAACGGATAAGGCGATAAATTTATTTTAAAATAAAATTTACTTTCCCACTGCTGGCGCTGCTGCTTCTTCTGTCGCTTGCTCGTTTCTTATACCCTATAGCAGCAGCAGCATTGCAATGGGGTTAATCCAACAGTATATGTCTGATATTATATGCGTTTGAAATACTAGTTATCTACTTAAAGTAAGTGTCTTCAATGAAAAAATATATTGTGTGTGACGCAATCGAAGGTAGCATTAAAGAACAGCATCAAAAAAGTGGAATTTTTAACATAAATTTATTTGAAAAAAAAAAATGTTGCTGCTATACGCAAAAGTTTATATTCCATAAGCATGCAGGCCATATTTTATTTAACATATCTTCCATATACTTATATATCTTAAAATTTGTTGTTGCAAAATTCGAAATCAAACCTTGAGCTAATTGAATGTGAAGTGGCTACTGATTAATCAGTTAATAAGATCGCCTGAGTGGCCACCCATGTATTGAGATTTAATCTGTATTTATTTAAAATGAAATACCTATTGATGTCTTTGTTTTGTATAATACGAATAGGGAGATGTATTCTGGGATAAAATCGTTTCATTATAAGCTGCATTGTATCACTTTTAATAGGGTATTGCCTAGTCGACTGTCGTTGCCAATGGCTTTGTGTATTTAATTTTTTTCCTTTGTTATTTTTTCTTACTGTTGCTGTTTAATTTTGTTTGCTTCTCTGCGTGGTCGCTTGTCGTTCTAGTTGTTGTTGTTGTTGCTGTTGTTGTTCTTGTTGTTGAGCTGCTGTTTAAATATGTATTTTGTTGTTGTTGTACCTTCTGCTTACCTTAACGATAAAAAAATGTGCTGCTGCTTTTGTTATTATTGTTGTTGTCCGTTGTCCGTTGTCCTGTCGTATTTAAATTAAAATGTTATTTATGTCAGCTGTTTGATTTCTTAACTTGCCGCTTGCCGCTTGCCGCTCGCCGCTCGCCTTACCTACCCACCCACCTAGCTACCCCCACCTGTGTGACAACCCTGCGGCACATTATTTTTTTCTCGTTTTTCCTTTTGTGTGTTAGGAAATCGCCAGCGACAACAACAACAGCAACACAAAATGTAAGCAGCTTAGTTAGTGTTAAACGGCTGGTACTGATGCGTAAGAGCGTATGAACGGTGTTTGGGGTGTGTACAGGTGATGGAGGAGTGTATTGGGGCTAGGCTAGGCATCATATTACGGTATATATGTGGGTCGGTGTCAACTTGCTTTCGTTAATGTCACAAAACTTGCTGTAAATTTCCTTCGAAGTACACGCAACACTCATTTGGTTTTTCACACACACTTTTCATCTTAGACATCTTGTTGTTTAAAAATATATAGCAAATGCTCTTTATCGATAAGTTGATAATATAATTGTTAGTCACTTGCACAAATCCATCATATTCTTTCTACCCATTTTCATTGAGTTCAATGTATAAAGAATTGAATTGAGATACTTTTATTTCATTAAAGGATCTCACAAGTTTTTTGTTGATATGTTTTCACAAGTTCTGTGATCTTTGAGAAGATTTCGCAGAGGTTGTAATTTCGTAAATAGTATTTGATTTATGAACACTTAAAGATCAGGCACAGCTGTTATGTATGCTATCAGCTCTGAGGTCTCAAAGAGGAGGTCCCTGACCTAAAAATGAGAAATTACTGCTTTATTTTGAATCGCATCTGTTTTAAAATGTCGAAAATGCCTCTATATAATGAATGGGAAAGTTGACATCAAGTTTTGGACACAAATAAAGCAAACAAGGCAAGCAAATATCTTAATTAGTAAGGAACATAGAATAGTGTTCTATAAAGAAATATCTGCATGGAAACTATGCAAAGTCTCATTCCTCATCCGTATATCCCTTTCCCTTTTCCTCTCTCTCTCTCTCTCTCTCTCTCCTCTCTCTCTCTCTCTCTCTCTCTCTCCTGCTCTCTCTCTCTTTCCCACTTTCTCTCTCTCTCTCTCACATTCCCATTGACTGTTTGTCTTTTTGTCACTTGTCTGTATGTGATTTTGTGTACACATTCCCAACAGCCTTTATTGCTGGTTGCTTCAACAACAATTTTTCGCCATGATTTTGTTTTATTTTTTATTGTTGCTATTTTATGTGTATGTACAACGTATGTGTCTTTGTTGTCGTCCTCTTGAGAGGCTTTTGTTGATTTCTGGCTGACTGAGCTTTTCAACCATCTTCCAACTGTGTGCTGCTGACTGCTGCCATTGCTTATCTCTTCCTTTTTCCCCTCTATCTATTTTGGTGTATTTTTTTTATTTTATTTTTTGGCGGTACTTTCTTCTTTTTTTTTTTTTTGGTGTCACTTTGCGAGCACCGGTGATGCTGCCATCGACTCCGACTCATATCCCTCTGTGTGTGTGCGTGCGTGTGAGTGTGGATGAGACTTGCTTCTGATTGGACACATCGCACACACAGACACACCCACATACGCGCGACACATGCACAGATGCCAATATATATATATATATACGAGTATATGTATATATGTGTACATAGCTCATGGACATTCCGTAGGCTCCACCCACCGCACGGGAGAGTTTCGGTCTCTCCAATACTACTATGTTTGTATATATATTTACGTTGTGGTATGTGTGTACATAAGCTTATAGTTATCTACCCTCCTTCTACCTTCTCCGTTCTCCCATTTGCCACTCCACCACTTGTCGCCCACACAATGGTCATGTGTGCATGTTGGTAGGGGTTTGGGGTTTGGGGCTTGGGGTTTCGGGTGGTGCTTTGGGGCGCGCCAATAGAACAGATAAA
Organism: Drosophila basisetae; assembly: GCA_035041595.1. NCBI lineage: Eukaryota > Metazoa > Arthropoda > Insecta > Diptera > Drosophilidae > Drosophila > Drosophila basisetae. The sequence goes on along the minus strand of JAWNLB010000174.1, from coordinate 11,665,955 downwards.
TCGATTTCATTTTGGCTTTCAGCTTTTTCTCGTTTTGTTCTTGTTGCTGCATTTTAAGCTACGAAAATTATGCGCGTGTGTGTGTGTAGGTGTGTGCTTGTTTGGGTTGCATAACTTTTTTCTGGGCGCTGGCAACCATTTTTGGTCATTTCAACGATTTTGGCCAGGTGCATATGCCACACCCACCACACACCGCTCAGTACCTCCTTCGGTCACTAATTTAGCATTCCGTTGCCACACACAAGCAGAGTCAAGTGAAGAACAAACACAAATCTGCAGCTTAATGCGATCACATAGTAGATTACACTCGGAAAGAAAATTCTAGATTTATTTTTCAAATGTACACAAAAGTCTAAAGTTTTCGCTGCTTGGTTGTTTTTCATTAGGCAGGCTAAATTTGCAGCTTGACAGGCACTTCAAACTGGGTTGCTTGATTGACAACATTAAACAGCTTTCACATAACATATTCAAAATCTTATGAATATTTCTTTTATTTTATAATTTATATTTAATTTGTAACTTAATGTAATATTTTGTTTTGTATTTATTTGTGTTAACGGACTTTAGTTGAATAAATAAATAATTAGAAAACTATTCTTAAAAACTGTACTTTTTTGTTAACTTTTACAATGAAATTACAATTAAGTAAATTGGGACCAATTTTTTTTTTTTTATTTGTTTTTTTTTTTTTTCTACATTTAAGAAATATTTCCAAGCATTAAAGAAACCTCAGAAATTAGAAGAGTTACTAATGTTATAGGAGTGCACTTGAAAAGATTTAATCTATTTATTTTGCACTAAATTTCTGGCAAAACAAAACTTTGCCTGTGCAATAAATCGAAAATGTTTTTTGAATACATAAGATGATGGGCCAATCGATTTCTCGCAATGTACTTTAATGCTTAAGCTTTCAGCTTATGTTTGAACTATAACTAAAAATTTGTTCGATTATGAATAAATACTTCATATTAAGCTATACAAAAAGTTTGTAATATAAGATCCACATTTTATAATTACATATGAGGTCAATGAATTAAATTGTAGTTAAGCTTTTAGAAAATGTTGCTATATAATTATAAAATGAAATGCCCTAAGGTTTCTCTCAGTGCATCTGAGGTCGATAATACTGACAGAAACTTCAAAAGAGCACGGAAATGATTTCATTACCAAACACGTTCAGCGCATCACGTGGCTAGGCATAGGTAGGGACGTGTTGGCGGGTGGGTGGGGGAGGGGTAGCGGTGCTATATAGCAGCTGTAAAGTGTGTGCGAAAACTCTTAAGACACAGTGTCACGTACGCAGGCAGCACGAAACGCTTTTATTAAGCAGCTAAAAGAGAGCGCAAGAGTAGGGCGGGGAATGGGTGTGGAGTAGTTGGGCAAGGTAGCGGCATTGATTACCAATTCAGCGGTCATCTAATCACGGTGCCCATAGACCCCAGAACGTGCAAAAAAAAAGGAAAAGAAGGAAACAACAAAAAGAAAAACAAAAACAAAATCCGTCAGCTAATTAAAACGCACTAAACCCAAAAGCTGACTTCAATATGTATGTGTGTGTGTGACTGTGTGTGACTGTGTGTGTGTGTGTGTTTGTGTGTGTGTACCATACTAACAGGCAACGCAATTTATGAACCATAATTTCTATAAGCCAACAAGACACTATGCCCTACCCCGGCCCGCCCTTGACACAGTCCAACCCCCTTTACGAATGTCGCGACGCTGAGGCTAAGCGACAAATGCGGCGGCAATTTAGTTAATTGCCTGCAATTATCCTAATGAGCGCCTTGCCTGAGCGCCAATGTCGCAGCTAACTCAAAATCCCAGCCCCACACAAGCCGGCCCAACTCCCCCTCAATAAATTGGCGCAAGACATGCTCGTGTATAAATGCACGTATATCTTTTGCGCGAGAACAACTTATTGTATTTATGACCTGATGGCGCTCTCTGACATCGGATGCATTTGTCAATTGGCACAGGATAGCAAATGGCTCCAAGGCTCTGCAGATGTGGTTATGCATTGATAGTTTCACTTAACCCATTAAAAATCGAATTTCGTTGATAAAAGTTGAGAACTACAAATATATTGGCCTTTGACCTTTATAATAAATATTTTTGTTATACTGTTAAATATTATTATTACAATTGTTTGTCTTTTATGTACTCGGAAGCCATTTAAAATGCAATAAGATGAAATCAGCAGTCATTTAGACTGATTTAGACATGTCCGTCTATATGATCATGTCGATCTCAAAGACTCAAAAGAGCTAAAAACTTGAAATTGATTTGATATTTAAATTCTCTTCTAGCATTTGTACATAATTTTATCCATAAATGCCTCCGCTTCGAGGCATTATCGCTACAGTTAAAGCCTTCAAAAGTATGAATGTTTAATGTACATTGGCATATTATTGATTAACTCTGGCAATTTTATTAAGATCGGATAAAAAACATATTTTGTTAACAAAATCATATTTTTATATTGAACAATTGAACAAATTACTATGAGCAATCCGACAATTTTGTGTGTTGATTTTAATTTCGGGCTTGTGAACTGTCTTCAAAATAGTTAATATATTGAACAGCTCCTACTCGAGCTCTCTCGACTATAGAAATAGAGCCCTGTTTTTATTTTTGGCTTTTTTCTTCTCAAGCTTACCTCTTTGTTGAGAAAAAATTAACCAGCTACTACAACTAAATATATGTACATATGTATGTAAATATATGATATTTACTCCAAGTCGCCATTAAGATCCCCGTTGCGCAATATTTAGTTTCCAATCGAAACTGGAAGTTGTGAATGCCATGAATGCAATTTAGGCAAACTTGATGATGTCCACACACACACACACACACACACACACTGACAGACACACACCCACACACACTAGTTTATCTATCTAACCACACAAAGTGTGTGTGCCGGTGTGTGCCATATGTGGCATGTGACATGTGGCATGCCGTTAGTCAAGCTCCTGAGCTGGCGCTGTCGTGTCTCTAAGCTGTTCCGATGCCTTTCCCACCACGCCCCGTCCCTAAAATGACATGCCATTTAATGTTAAACTTTAATGTTTTCTTGTAAGTGAAGTCATAATTTTGTCAAGACCTACGAAAAAAAAAACGAACGAAACAGCAGAGTGGAGCGGCTGGCGGGAATTGAAGCGGTGCGCGTGGAGGTGGCACAGGTGGGCATTATTTACGCACCACCCTACCACCCAGTTGGAAACAACCTCGCACCACTACCCCCTGCTGCTGCCACCGTTACTGTTGCCAGTTGTTTGTATATATACGGCGTAAGCAAGGCCGGCGTTGACGGTAACGACCTCATGAAATAATGCGCCAAGTGACGTCGCCAGCCGCCAGCCGCCAAAGTGTTTTATGCCATAATATTTATCTGCAACAAAACCGCCCCTCACCCGTCTTGCCATTCCACACCTTAAGCCACCCCCGTGAAGCGCCTACATCCGCCCGGCTCCGTATTCTTCATTATGGAAATCGTGGATTTGCCAAATGTTTGCACGATCATTTGTCATTCTTTTTTACAGTTTGCCTTGTCACGACTTTTCACGCCGTTTCTTTTTATTTTTCCGTATCCCCTGCAGAGGTTATTTGCTTTTTGTCGTGAAGTTTGCAATGTATTGAAAATCGCATAAATAACATAAATACCAGAAATAATTATTGATGGGCAAATTGTGTTAGACTATTTAGTAATATGTATTTTAGGCGATTTGAATCGGATTGCACTTTTATACATTTGCTGACAAATTTAAAATTAGGTTATTCCAAAAAAAACATTTTCTTTTTAAACAAATTGTAACTAAAATCTTCAGCTACTTAATATAACTCATTATCATAGACTTTAAGCAACAACATTATTAACATAGGATAAATGTATTTGAACCTACCATATAAAAGCAAGAATATTTATATATTATTATATATGTTATTTAATTTATATATTTTATATTACTTAATTGCAAGGGTATTATATGTTCGGAGTGCCGTAGCTAACGCTGCTTCCATCTCTCTTGCCATCGTCCTGTGCTCTAAATTATTGAAAATTGTTAGTCAGAGGCGGCGCATCATGAATGATATATAAGCTAAAGCCACAGGGAGAGAAAGAGAGAGAGAGAGAGCGATAGAGAAAGCTAAAGTGAGCAGCAGGACGATAGCAAGACGAGGATGACAGAAGGACAAGAGCCCAGGACGCTGAAGCAATCACAGGCGCAGTCACAGGACTTTTGCCGCTAAGTGGTGGCATTTCTTGTTCCTGCGTATCTTGTAGTGCCTGGATGGGGATGGGGCAGGATGTACGGGGTGTCTAACACTAGTGCCACATACGTTTATTCGTCGTCGACACACATTTTGTTTTATGGCCAACATGCGACCCAGTCACTTGACGAGCATTAGGCGTTGGATTGTGCAATCGAGTGATTGATCGACTCTCTCGGTTTGGGTAAAAGCAACAGCAGCAGCAGCAGCAGTCCCATATCCTTGCATTATCCTGAATATATTACAGCAACTAACTAGCTGGTATACACATCCTCGATTCCCATAAACTATCTTGAGTTGCTTTACTTTTGTATTACTTCACTCAACTAGCCCTAACACAAATCTCGCATTTGATTTTACAAATTAAAATAATTGTATATAATGTAAATGTCATAAAGTAATTAGATGTCTGCATATATTTTTGAAAACTTAAATATGTCAATTTAAATCTGTTTTGGCCTCTTAAGATATATATATATATATATATATATATATGTATATATATATATCAGCAGGGCAATCTAAATATGGTGGCGGTCAAAACAAAAATATCTTTCTTTCTTAAATATGTCTGCTCACTTTACTTTATTCACAACTACTCCCCTCTTCTCCTTCAACATGTATTTAATATATATAATAATATAATGCAGTGGTGGATATAACAATGGTTCATTTGGTAGTAGTAGTATTAGAGGCCTGTTCTGGGTTTCAATATTAGCTGAAGTGTTAACTTGGTGTAACTTGGTAGGACAAGAATGATATGCTTTAATTGAATTTGCATTGCATTTGAAGCAATTTGAAGCATCTCAAGCTGTGTCTACACAGATGTTTGCCGCGTTTATTTGGCAAACATTGTATATGCAAGCGAATTCGGAAGATGTCAATGAATTTATTTGTAAACAGCAGAAAGCTGCAACGATCTGAATTTCATTCTTTAATCAGTTGTTACATATAGACATATAGACTTTTATGTAAATATTTCAATATCATTATTGATGTGTGAATATTGTCATGCTGATAAAACGTGTTCTTTTATCAACATCTCTTTCAAGAAATATGGATAAATATTTAACAATAAACTGTCTATCTGAATTCAAAAAATATCTTCGAAACATCTAACCTTGGGCGTGCCTCATATAGCCATTTTTTGTAGTTTTATATCAAGTCAGTTTAGTTTTCGCAAGGGGAAAGTTAGATCAAATTGCTTGACCGGTCTCTTGATAGGAATAAGAGTCTCCCAACTTAAATAGGGATATTCAGGACCGGAATCTACGGATTTTGTACAAATAAGGAATGTGATTCATGAATTCGAAAATTAATTATTTGCATTCACATGCTATCTCCCTTACTCTTTGAATCACTGTCTTTTGTCATTGCTAATACTTGATGGTTGGTAACTCTGCGCCATTTCCAGAACGGCTTAGGATAGAAGATAAGGTATAAGCAGGCGAGTAGGATTCAAGAAAACTTTATCGGCTACCTATTGGACAAAATGGATCCTTTGAGTCATCAACAGCAATTCAAAGAGAAATCTGGAAGATTGAAACCTCTTCAATTGGTCGACGGCGGTTATTGAATGCAAATTCAGGTAGTTAAATATTCAGTAAAACGCCTTGGATTAGAAAAACAAATTTTAAAATTGGTACAAACATCACATTGGTTCATTAGGACTGGTACGGATCAGAGGGTGCAAAAGGAAAAATGGCACAACATTCTCTGGAGGGATACAAATATGATAAATTTGTTTGATAACGTTGCTTAATAAAACTTCAGTCACCAAAATGTAAAATGTTAAGACTTCCATATTAAATAGAATAAAAAGGCATTCCTGCATGTTGCTTGTCACCACTTGTTGTCTTCACACCTTTTTTACTGTTCAGATGTATATACGAGTATATATATACTTTTGTTTGGCAGCGTGTAGATCATTTTCAATCAACAAGCAAGAATGTTGCAGTCGAGTGATCCCGAGATGTTCACATTTATTCAAAATTTCCCTTAAAAAAGTCTTGCACCCAAATGTGAGCAGATCGCCAAATGCACTCTTTTCTAATAGCAGGCCCAGGGGCTACAATTGCATATTTATGCAGACAGAAAATGCTTGCGGCTGTTGATGGAAGTGGGATCAATATGACAACATACGAGGTGTGTTCAAAAAGTATCGCGAATTTTGTGTTTTTTCAGATATTATTTATTTATTCATGAATATCTATTTTGTCCCCTTCAAAGTAATCCCCATGAGATATTATACACGTGTGCCAACGGTTTTTCCAATCTTCGAAGCACTTCAAAAAATCATTTTTTTTTATCTTGTTCAGCTCCTCCTTCGATCCCGTCTTTATCTCGTCAAGCGTAGCGTAACGTCGTCCTTTCATGGGCCTCTTCAGTTTAGGGAACAAGAAAAAGTCACAGGGGGCCAGATCTGGGGAATACGGTGGCTGCGGCATCATTAGTGTGTGGTTTTTGGCCAAAAAGTCGTGCACAAGCAACGATGTGTGAGCAGGGGCGTTATCGTGGTGCAATGCGGCGACCCGTCTCATGCCCAAATCATTGATAAAAATCGAATGGCATGAGCCAATCGTTATGTCTAGCTCCTCAGCAACTTCTCTAACGGTGATTCGACGATTGGCCAATACCATTTTCTCCACTCCATTAATTTTTTCGTCTGTTGTTGAAGTGCTCGGGCGTCCGGCACGCTCTTCGTCGTTCACATCTTCTCGGCCTTCTGAGAACATTTTGTACCACCGATAAACGTTGCTTCGGTCCAAGGTAGCTTCTCCGTATGCCACAATCAACATTCGGAATGCATCCGCGCACTTAATTTCGTTTTTCACACAAAATTTGATACAGGTTCTTTGATCCATTTTTTTGAATAGGTAAAAATCGAAGACGATCCAAAACACGTGCAAGCAAAGCAGCTGTCAACAATTAAGTGAACATTCAAAATGGCCGAGCTTGTCGGCATAAGTGAGAGACATGAGTACCAACATAACGCTACAAAAAAATCGAAATTCGATTATACGTAACCCGCGAAAATTCAAAATTCGCGATACTTTTTGAACACACCTCGTATATTCGACTACAACTCGAGTCTTTCTCATTCGACATTAATGGAATTTGCGCAGTTGTTCAATAATATGCATATGTACATTATGTACCCATTGGAAGCTTCAGCTTTAAAAATTGTGGCATTAATTGATATCGGAAATAAAAATTCATCGAAATTCGGGAAACGCAGGCAGTTATCGATAAAATAAAGCAAGCTTGATCTACGCCGGGTATATAAAATCCTATATTTAAAATTTGAATTCTCTAAGATCCGCGTGTTCATACAGACGGACGGACGGGCAGACCTACGGACGGACAGACCGACGGATATGGCTGTATCGACTGATCATTCATTTACACAAAACCTTTATAGCCTTTTTACCCATTTTTAATGGATTCAGGGTCTCAAAATATATCTTGAAGAGGAAGAGCTCAATCTTTGTGAATAATGTAATGTGAGCATACGTGTTTAGAATAGATATATCATTTGGTTTGACTGCAACAATACATATCTTGTTTTTTAAATGCAATATAAATATAATATAAATCGGTCTGTGATATACATATATCTTAATAATAAAAGAATTCAAACACAGTTTCTATTTATCATATTCTATTTATCATTTTATTTCTTGCATTTTTTCAGAAGTTCAATGATCTTACAAACTTTTTTTTTCTGCTTCGGCTTACAAGGTTTAACTTGTATTTTTTTGACACAATTTCTTTTTCCTCCTCTTCCTCCTATTCGTCCTCTTCTTCCTGGTAGGATACCTCCCTTGCATGGTTTACGAGGTTTGCCATACTTACGAGTAGTCCTAGGTTTGCCAGGCTTACGAGTAGCAGTTTTAGGCTTAGAAGTATTAGAAGTCTTGCCAGTGGTAGTTGTCGGAGAGGTAGTTGTCGGACTGGTAGTTGTCGGACTGGTAGTTGTCGGACTGGTAGTTGTCGGACTGGTAGTTGTCGGACTGGTGGTTGTCGGACTGGTAGTTGTCGGACTGGTAGTTGTCGGAGTGGTAGTTGTGTCAGTGGTAGTTGTCTCAGTTGTAGTTGTGTCAGTGGTAGTTGTCTCAGTTGTAGTTGTGTCAGTGGTAGTTGTCTCAGTTGTAGTTGTGTCAGTGGTAGTTGTCTCAGTGGTAGTTGTGTCAGTGGTAGTTGTGTCAGTGGTAGTTGTCTCAGTGGTAGTTGTGTCAGTGGTAGTTGTGTCAGTGGTAGTTGTGTCAGTGGTAGTTGTCGGACTGGTAGTTGTATCAGTGCTTTGTGCTGCCGATGGATCACAGGCAAAGAGAATTGCCAGCAGAGCACAGCTCAGAATTGCGGTCAGGGTTCTCATCTTAGCTGAAGTGTTACTGAGTTACTTGGTTAGGCAAGAATGATATGTATTGAACGAGTTTAATGCATTTTTATAGCATCTCAAACTGTGCCAACACACAGCTTCGTTGCCAAGTCTATACAGTTGTTCACCGCGTTTATTTGGCAAACATTGTATTTGCAAGCGAATTCGGAAAATGTCATTGAATTTATTTGTAAATAGCCGAAAGCTGCAACGATCGAATTTCATTCTTTAATCAGTTGTTACATATAGACATATAGACTTTTATGTAAATATTTCAATATCATTATTGATGTGTGAATATTGTCATGCTGATAAAACGTGTTCTTTTATCAACATCTCTTTCAAGAAATATGGATAAATATTTAACAATAAACTGTCTATCTGAATTCAAAAAATATCTTCGAAAACATCTCTTATTGGAAATAATTCACCATATAAGGTAATTTAATATTATTTTATTATTAGATTGCTTGAGGACTATAGATCAAATATATGTATTTGTTTCAAACAATGGATCAAACAAATGGATCACCTTGCTACGGTGCCATGACTGATGATAAATCGAGATATGTTCACGGTTATTTACTCAAAATCGAGTCAGAATTTCTAAATGTATCTAATAACCATAAGAACATGGAGAAAGTCAAACGGACAAACGCATCAAAGAATTTGACATATTCCTTAAACAGAAAGAGATCGTCCGCCAATTGAATGAATCACATACGATACATATGTACATCCCAGCATAATGAAGCTGCTGATAGTGTGGACTTAAATATTCAGACCAAATGGTAAAGAATATGTATTCTGGTGGGATATGAAGATCTCGCTGAAGCATATCGTCTTTATAATTTAATTCAATTACAATTCCAATTACAGCACATTTATTGTAGACAACTTATAAAGCTTTAGTAAGTCAAAGAGAAGCAGTATTTTTGGGCATGTGGGCTGTATTCGATCTGGTGTGGCTTGTTTTGCCGTTTGGAAGATGATAAAGGCAAAAGATCGCCGATTATTTTCATCGGCATTTTAGGAATCTGCGATTTTGGTTACCAATTTACCTATGTCAAAGTATAATTTTCGAGTTATTATTTTTAGGGTATGTTATATACAAATTTATCTGAATTATAGAAACAAATTTTTGTTGGCAAATAAGCTTAAGACCAGTTATAGAAAAAAACTCTTGATATATGAGTGTATGAAAAATTATTGGCCTGTGTGTATATAGTATAAAAATATGTAAAAATATGCATGTGGGATTTCATCTATCTGGCAGCCTTGTTGCCATTGCTCGGATGCTATTGAAATAATATTGGATAGAAAAGATAACTCTTTTTTTTTTTTTTTTACTTAGATTCTTCTTTTTTTTATTATTATTAGAAAATAGGTGTATACATCGCTGAGATAAATTCGACGAATACAGAATGACAATTACACTTACACCCACAATTTTATTCATAGCAATAATTAGAAACCGGTTTTAAAAAAAAGCTTATGAGAAATATCCAAAAACTGTACAAAAGTACTTCTGATATAGTTGCCTAAAGTTGAGATATGTATATCTGTATGAGTAAATATAAATGTAAAATTAGTTCAAATTGTATTGTTTATGTTTAACAAACAAACAGCTACAATTGTATTAAGGGGATATTGCTATTTGTAATCAAAAGCAAAATCAAGAATGGGCAATGTGAGTGGAATGAATGATGAAGTAAATTAAATAACATAAGAACATAAAGTAATATTTGTATTTCGAAGTTTCACCCAATCGAATTGGCAATCGACGCCTTCGTACATTTCTTCTACATTATTAGCGACTCTCGGCGAGATGTAAGAAATACCTAAACTGTTTTATTTCGCTAAGAACGAAGCTAATATTATTATTTCTGAGTTGCAGTTTGTGGAACTGCTGTATCATGCATTTCCTGTCTTGGATTGGAATTGCACTGAGCTGCATGGCCGTGAGGCCATTACAAATCACGCCACGGCGCTGCCACCATCGAGCCATCATTTTACTTCGGTGGACTGTGTGTACGACTATCTACAGACGAACGCGAGCCCAAACATTAAGCTTATCATGTCATAATCGGCGGCGAGGTGACTTTAGGTGGGGTGCGAAACTTTAATCATAACTATATTTACTCCATTGAGATTGATATTTGGCAGGTTATTCTAGATTATTATAGGGAGTCCTAGCTTAGGCCAGGAGTATATTTTTATGTTAAATCAGTTCAGTTTTCGAATGAACAGAATTCAATCAAGTAAGTTGACCTCTTACTTCCTAGAGTCCTGATTTCCTGATTAAAGCTATTATTTTGTGTTTGACGTGCTGGGGGATTGTTTGGGTAACTAGTAACATTGGTGGGGAAAGTTGAAATTAAAGCCGTACTGTATGCACGCACTTTTTTCACTAAAGTCGACGCCGTCTATTGATTTTTCTGGAAAATTGCAGCCGCCCCAGCCGTCAAGCGTAACTTTTCGAAAAAAAAACCAACAAACAAAAACTTCTCACTGAGGTTTATAAAAGCCGCCGTAGCTGCTGAACAAGTTAAAAAAAAAGATATAGAAAAAAAATGTTGGAAACTTTTGCGACGCACTAAACGATATCATTTTTGCTGTTTTTGTTGTTGCGTCTAAGCCAGAGAAAAAAATAGGCCAAGCGGCCGCTGCTGCTTCCTCTGTCGCTGCTGACGTCGCACGCAACTCTTTAAAGTGTAGGCGGTAGCAAAAGCAGCAGTGCCACGCCCACTTTCGCGATATCTAAAAGTTTGCAATTAGGTATTGTCAAAAGTTTTGTTGTTGTTGTTTGGAACTTTGGCGACGGAACGGCCTATAAAATAATGTGAATGAGTGTGACCAAGTTTTTCCAGCCAAAAAACTGGTCGCTGTATTTTTACACACACACACACACACACGCACACTGGGAGTCAGCTGATCAGCACAGCTGTTCAACGTCGAGGGCGGCGGCGGTGTGGGTGTGAAGCTGGGGGCGTGGCTGTTTCTGGCGAGACGAAACTTTGTCTCAAAACAAAAACTTTGCAGCCGGGGTCCCAAAGAACAGCGTGTGAACAACAAAAACAACTTTAACCCTTTTCGCCTATTATCAATTTTTATTTTATTTATTTTTGTTAAATATTTTAATGAGAAAACGGCTGTGTGGCGTGCTTGTAGTTACCACGCATTTTCCACACAAATGCAATTCAACTGAAACGATCGATAGTTCAACACTCTGTCGATATGTCTTATCACTGTAAGGTGTGATCTTGTTTCCATAACCTGTGTTAAACCTAAGCATAATATCACTAAGCAGGCACGCAATGCATTGCTTGTGTAATATCGAGAGAATCCCAGTATGTCAGTAATCAAGAAGGTGATCATCTACATTGGACTTACAAATCTGAAAGCATGGTCATTTATGTTACTTATTGATTGATTTTGAGATTGATGCCAAACTTTTTTCATTAAATTATTAAAATACATGAGAAAAAAAAACTATTTGTAATTTTTTCCCAAATAATACTCTGTCGTATTTCATTCATTAGCTGTTACAGAATTTATTTTTCAAATGTAATTTCAGTTGGTTGTTAATTAATTTGTTTTTATCGTTAAAAAATGTCTTGCTGCTTAGCCTTATATACGAGTATTTGCAGCTTTCTTCTTTCTAAATTTTACTGGGTATTCAAAGTTCAGCGTTCGGCCTATTCACAACCACACAACCACACACACACACAGACAGACAAACACACCAACTTTTCTGTACAATATTTTATATAAATTTGGTAGCTTAAAACTGGCGTAAGTTTAATTTTTTTCTCAACTTTCAAAGTAAACTTTCCTACTTTTCCTCTCGCTCTCTCTTTCAGCGCCTGAGTAAGTTACTTAGTAAGTTGTGTGGTGCCTTTTGCGGTGCAGGGGGCGTGGTTGCTTAGGGTTTTGTGTCTTTTGGGGGTGGAGATGGTGATGAGGAGGAGGGGGAGGTGGTGGTGGTGGTGTATGTGTGTGTCGCAAGCCTTAAAGTTTAGTGGCCGCCAGTACGCAAAGTTCGCATTTTGCAGTCACTTTTAGTATTCAACTTTTGCCACTCTTTCAATGTCAAGGTCACTTCGCCAAGTTTCTTCCTCTTCTTCAAACTTGTCTTCATCTTGTTCTCCTTCTTAAGTTCGTTTAATGAGCGCTAAGAACAACAGGAACGAAGAACAACAATAAAAGTACTAAACATATTTTGAAAGTTGCCGCCGTTTTTGATCTCTAACCCCACAAAGAAAAGGGGGTTGAGATTAGTGTTGATAGGCTGATGTCTGGTCACTTTACGTATTACTTTCTGGGCCATGTAAATGAGTAAAGCACAGTGCTCTCACGCTACGAAAATCACATGAGGCGAATCTCAGATTAATTATAATTACTCTAGGTTTTAAATAATATAAATAAATAACTCATTTTTTATAGGTAACACCGAAGAAGATTAAACAATTTTAGCTAAGTTTAGGCTTTTCACTTTCACACAATAGTAAAGAATATGATTTAAAAAAAAATAAGCTTTTCTCTTTTTTTTTTTGATTTTAGATAAAAGTCCGAACTTGTATTCTAAATTATTTCAGACGATTTTTTGATAAATTAAAAATAAAAATTGATTATTTTGCACATGAGATGTCTAATCACTAAAAGTGCTCAGCTTGCTAGCGTTCACTGTATTTGATTAGGAACTTAGTTTTATTTTGTTCTTTTTTTTAGCTTGTGGTCCAGCCTTGACTGTGGAGCAACAGGAATAGGAACAACAGCAGCAACAGGGCGAACGACAACAAAGAGCGGCAACATAATCAAGAGGAGATTATGTAATTAGTCTGCAGCTGATTGATGAGTCCTGGCAGCTGTGTGTTAGTGTGTGTATGTGTTAGTGTCCTGCTCGGCTTCCTGCCTGACGGGGCAATCAGGCGGCCTGCGATAAAATTTAAATATCTGTACAAAGGCGAACGCCCGCCTCAAACCACACCCAAGCACTCAAAAGCTATCTGCTCAGGACCAAAGACCTCCCTGTCGGCCTGAGAGCCTGCCAGCGTTCATTTTGCGGACGGTAAACAAACAAATAAAAACAAGATTTCTACCAACAGCACCCCTCCGCACGCCGCTCCTCCACACACTAAAAGGAGCAGAGGCGAGAGGCAACTCATCAGCAGCCATCAACCACCAAAGAGGGCAGAAGCAGTAAGGTTGGGGAGCGAGTGGTTGGTAGGGGGACGGGGGGTAGTTAGCTGGCTCATCTACTTGTCTGTAAAATGTCACAAAGGCGGCACCCCCCCGCCGTCTTCCGACCAACCCAATGCTGGGCGCATTGTCCGGTAAACTTTATTAAGGATATGCAAATATCCTTAATTCGAAAATGATTTTTAATAGGATCGAATGGAATTAGTTTATTACTTTTAATGAATTTTTTATGTCGCCGCCAAAGTCCATGGACGAACATGGACGACGTCGCAGCGCCCTTTTGTTGCGCATGAATATAATGGATTTCATTTGGAAGCTGGACCTGCACCCAGACCCAGACCCAGACCCAGACCCAAACCCAGGGCCAGATTTCGACCCGGACGCGTATTCGGTCTAAAAAAGGCAATCACGTGGTTTAAGCACAAGGCTCTAAGCCAAGGAGTTGCTCCGTGTCCAAGCAAGACTAATGGTCGTCTCCTCTACACACACACACACACACACACACACAGACACACTTACATATATATAAACACACACACATCTCGAGTGCGACTAATTTGCTTGCAGATGATTTATTGATTTAAAGAGTGGGACTCCACTCGCCCAGCACCCAACCCATGGCACCCCCTTAAGTCCAGTCAGGCATTGTTTATTTTGATTTTTTATTTTTTTGGTTTTCTTGCGAAGCTAATTGAATTTCTTTTTTTTTTGTTTTGCAGCCCAAAAGAGTTTTTACCACATTGGCTTCGTATTTTGTATTTTTACTCTCAAGTGCGGTAATTAAAAATTGTCGTCAATCATTTTCGAAGACTGTGTTTGAGTTCGATATTTAAAGTTTTTAGGGTTAATGAATTTCACGATTAAATCAGGCGAATAGGAAAGCAATTGCAGAGTGTAGTCAAATTGGATATTGCGAATTAAATAAATACTATGTGAATATTTGCAGCGGAGTTTAAATGCGAGTTGAAATGCTTTCATGCCAAATTTGTTTCAAATCGCGAGTGTTAATCAAAAATATAAAATTAATGTGTTCATTCACTTAATTATTATATAAATATGTAAGAACAATTTTGTTTTATTATATTTTTATTTATTCTCGTTTGAACAATGGTTTATGCCGAGAGAGCATAGGATCCACAATCATTTGTTTCTTTTATTTGAATTGATTATTGGGTTAAGCCTTGCTCTCATTTGGATAGTAAATTATTAGCAACTTTTGCTTGGTAGGTTTCATAAATTAAAGGTGAAAAAAAAGAAACATCAAAACTAAGAACCAGCAAAAGCAAAATTTGAGAAGATTACAATTTGTATTTTTGTTGTTGATTTGTGTAAAATTCATTTGAAGAAAGCAGAGAATTTATTATGCTTTGGTTCGAAAAGCAAATGGAAATTTGTCAAATGTAAAATGTGGCGAAATGTGGATTGAATTTTTCAGTGTGCAGCGGGGAATTTTGGCCACTAAGTGAAGTCCTTGTTGGAATTGTTGTTGCTGTTGCTTTTGCTTGTGAAGCCAAATGCCGCTGTCCACAAAACCCAAACACGTATTTTCAATTATTTCCGTGCCAACGTCGACGTTGAGGTAGACGTCGTCAGTACAACAGCTGTCCCAAAGACGAAACTTCGAACTCCCCATTCCCGAATCCCGAATCCCGGACTCACGGACTCCGGACTCATGGCCCCCAATGTGACAATGTGCAGTTTTTGGTCGTCCACCTTTTGATGCCCTCGCAGAGAGTATGCAAATTTTGTCGACCAGTTTGTAATGCACTCAAATAGACGCTGCTGGCCCCAAACAATGACATAAGGTATATATGCTTGAACACCACCATTAGCCGAGTTGGCAAAGAATCATCGAAAATATCGGCTTGTTATTTTTGTTAAATTTATGATGAAATTGGTATCGCTCGGCAAGGGTATCATATATTTGGCGTGCCTCAGAAAGTTGTTCTTTCTTGGAGTTCTTGTTTTTACTATCGATGAAATATTGAAGCATAAAACAGAGACACACACACACACACACAGCTGCGAAATGAAAGCCAAAAATTTCGTATGCATGGGGCATAAGAAACAAAAGCCAACACGCCACTGTCCTGCAAGCAGCGGTGGAGTCCTGTCGCTCCATGCTCCTGTTCCGTATTTTGCTCCTGCTTCCTGGTCGTCATCTCTTGTCGTCTTGTCGTCGTCGTCTTGCGCAAAATTTAGTCATTGCAATCTACTTAATCATTTTGGTCAGACTGCGTGGAGGGGGCGTGGCAGGCAGACGTATCGTATGCCATTTGTAATTGGTAACTGGTTTGCCTTGCCTAGCATGCCCGCCTGCCGTTGGTCGAGGAGTCGTCCTGGCGAAATTCCTTAATTGTTCCGGTTACCCGCACAATCCATTCTCTGCATTTTACATTTTAACCTCAGAATCTACGACAGGCAAAACCAAGTCCAGGTGCCACTGACACTGCTGACACAACTCCACAGCCCGCAGCCCACCACTCACACCCCCCGTCCATGCCCATACCAGGCAGCTAACAATCCCTGTCGCTCGTTTGCCTTAGCCTGATCCTGGGCCTGGGCTTGGGCCAAAGGTAAACCACAGAAATACAAATCAAATTTTGTTGTGCGGCTAAAAAGCGTTGCGGCATTGCCGCCTTCATGCAACGCACCTCCCTCCACACACCCCGTCCCATTCGTCGTGTGCTCCATGCATTTATAGTTATAGTTATAGTTATAGTTGTAGTTGCTGCGGCTTTTACGTACACTTTAGAGCAGGCCACATGCAACTGAGGATAGCTCATGTTCAAATCACAAACTGAAACTAAGCATAACTGTTCCAAATTCGCAATTTCTATTTGTAATCTTACTAAATATACAATATATAAATATATAAATAGAATTTATCGACAGAGAAGATTCTAGGCATTTTCTTACTGTTCTTATCTTAAAGATCTTAAAGTCAAAGAATAGAGATTAGGTAACAATTTTATAATGAGCCTTTGTAAAGAATATTACAAAATTAATAATATTAATAGAATATTAATAAAAAGCAATCAAAATCAAATTAGATTAAAAACTTACCGAATCTTTATCAAGAATTGAAATTTATATTATTTATTTATATTGTGATTTTACGTATATTCGCAGGAAATAAAAATGTAATCTGATTTCTATTTTTGGCTGGCATCTATCCAACTGTGCCTAAATTTTATACATTTAAGATTTCTCATTAATTAATTTTAAATGTATGCTATTTTAAAATTTGCATGAGTACAAATTAATGAGTGGCTTTTCAATTCTGAATCCCTATAGAAACTTTAGGATTTATATGGAATTTTTACATAAGTGTATTTTAGTTACGGACTCAAGTCCAGTTTTAGCTTTAATCTTTTTAGAGCAATTTGTTTTATATTTTTATGAACCACCTATTTTGCCAAATTAAGTGACGAGTGTAAAAAGAACAGCTTTATATACTCGTATTATATATAATTACTCAATAAATTGTTTGTTTTTCAATTAAGAAGTTTGCCTTATTTTTAGTTGACATTACATACTAATTTTTAAATACATATTTATATTTGCATTTATATATTTTTTGTTTTATTGTAATTTATATTTTGAACACTGAACTTAATAATATTAAGATGCCATATTGTAGAGTATTTTCCATGCTTTGTTTTAAAGTGCAAATAGTTTCTGAATCCTTATGCAGGTTGCAGGCTGATGTGTCACGTGTGTGTGTGTGTGTGTGTGTGTGTGTGTGTGTGTAAGTGTGTGCGAGCTAACTAACTGCGTGTACTATTTTGCAAATATGTTTTATGTGTGCCCACATTGCGAATCCCCAAACGAATCTTCATCTGCTGTTGTCGTTCTTTTTATACCCTGAACCCATCTCAAATCAAATGGCCATGCTGTGGCATGTGAAAGACAGAGGCAAGCATCTTCGAGGCCATAATATGTACATATATATATTCTTGGTCAGCACTAGCAACCGATTCAATTTAGCTCTGCCCGTCGGCCAATCTCAGAGGAACTTTAGGCTTGCAGTAGATATTTATATACCAAAGAGACCAGACCAAATTGAGTATATTTTTATCGATAACTTTCCCAGCTTTCGAGATATAGATGTAATAATCGTATTAATAATCGGATATTGATATTTAGCGAAGTGCAGCCATTTTGCAAATGTCCACTTAACATTGCCATTGACTTGGTTACAGAGTATCTTTAAGTCGAGCTCCCTCGACTAGAGCCTTCTTGATGTTGTTGTTGTTGTTGTTGTCACTACTGCCACGCTTCGCACCCTGGAACCTTTTTGGAGATTGGCAATGCGGTGCAGCTAGTGTGGTAAGGTGGGGGGGAGGGGTATCTCGCCAGGTAGACATGTCCCAGAGCATCCCAGCGAACCCAAAAGGAGCGAACGAGAAGGCAAGAGTGAAAGAGGGAGAGAGAGAGAGAGAGCGAGTGCTCTGACAGAAACTGACTAACGCACTGACAGCTGCCACCCGCAGTTTGCCCACCAACCCCGACACCCCCTTTTCTCTCTTAGCAACAACCGGTCCACACGTCAGCTGGGGAATAGTTGGGCTGTTGGTGTTGTATGTGTGGGGGAGGGGGGAAGAGGGGGCGCAGGCGCTATCTGGAAACCTCAACCTTAATTGTGCGGCGCGCATTCGGCGGTTAGTTGTACGCAATTCAATTTGGCTGCAAGTGCCACAAAAAAAACCCCACCCACTGCTCAAATTTATGCAAAACGACAGCTGTAGAAGTGGTGCGGGGAAAGGGGGTGTTGTATTTGGGGATCGATGGGCCACTGTTCTGTTCTTAAAGCAATCTCTCGACAATTTTCGTTAGTCTAAAGCGTGCAGCATAATTAAAACCGTTTTTTTTGGGGGGGATGGGGATGGGGTCGGGGTGGTTGGGGTATGGGTTCTGTAGCTGATGGCCGCGAGCGATCAAAATGTTTTTGAAAGAGCTCAGATAACTGGAAAATATTATTAAAAACGAGCAAAAGACGTTTTGCCAACAGCTCTCCACAAATGCAGATTGAACTCTTGGGATGGATGGAGGGGCTGCGGCTGAGGGTGGGGTGAGGTGGTGTGCTGAGTGAGATTTTGTCGGCTGTAGTTGAAGCTGAGGCGCCAATTTTGAGGGTTACGGCTTATCCCTGAGGAGTTTTCGTTATGCTCAAGAATGGACCTCGACTGGCCAACGTGCGCTCTTTCGCTTGCACACTTGTCCTCTCTCTCTCTCTCTCTCTCTCTCTCTCTCTCTGTCTCTGTCTCGCCTGTTTGCTTTTTGCCTTGGCCTATCCACAAATGAATTAAATTTCAGTTTTATTATTAAATTAACTTGGCATGAACACCTAAAGACACAACAACAACAACAACGGGTAGCTGCCAAAAATGTAACCCCATCATCCAAAGGCTGCACGAGGAGGGGGGGAGGGGAAGGGGGTCGTTTGTCGGGTATGGGAGGATTCCTTCTGGGCTCCGGAGGCAGGAAGCAGGGCCAGCTTGGGAAGTGCGCCCGGCCGCTCGGGCCAAAATGAATTTTGAAGCCAGCAGCGTCGTCATGCTTGCCCCTGCAGCCAAAGCAAGCCGAGCTAACCGCCTCTGTCCCCAACTGCCGCCATTTACTAGTTGTTGTGCTGCTTCAGGTCCTTGTCGTCCTTGTCGGGTACTCTTGACATCCTTCAACCAGCTCTCGACAACGTCGCTCGCTCGCTCAGCTGTAAAGTGGAATGAAATGTAAATTTTTAATAAGCGTTTTCGCTAATGGCTATTTAAAACTCCGACCTGCCCACTCTACCCCCGCCCCCTGCCCCCCCACTCCGCACACCTAAACCCCTCCACATGCTTATACATGGTAAGTCCTACTTATATATATAAAGTATATATATATATATAGAATTTAAGTGTATATCGAGTGATTCGAGAGTTGAGACTGATGAGCTGCTGCTGCGCGCAAAGTGGGGGATTTGCTGGTGGGGTGGGTTTTGGGGTTGCCATCCCCACACTCCGCTGGTGGTGCTAAGCTGAAAACTATAAGAAAAGCATTTTCATATTTTCGTGTGCAAGAGTGTTTGACCAAAAGCTGAGCAGATCCGCTCTGAGAGAGTGAACAGTTTAGGGGTTATCCCTGCTACATATTTCTGCCTAAGATATTATAAATTCATATATATATCACGGAGCTCTCATTCCTGTGTACGGATTATCGATGTATTTTATTACAAATTTATTTATATATATGTTTATATTGTTATCTATATTTTTATTTATGTATTTCTTTGCAAATCGGAACAGTATTCACAGAGTTAGAAAGGTTCGAAAATTGAGATTCGTGATGTTGAACTTAAACGCAGTTTCAATTGGGGAAAGTCATGATTCTGAATAGATAAACATGGCTGATATTTCTTTGGAAAAAAAGTTGGCTTATTGAAGCAGCGCTTAAGCAAAACCTCAAAATATCAGTAAAATTATATCTATAAACACTGCTAGTGGTAAATAGTGTAACGTGCAATAAATATTATTATTAATAATTAGAAAAGTATTGAGTATTGCTGAGTAAATTATATAGAATTTAGTTTTGATCATATTGCACAGTCTTATGCATGTGTGTGTGGCTGTGTGTACGAGTGTATGTGTGTGTATGCATATTTAATTGGAAAGCTAAACCTATTAATTGTGTATAAAGTGCTGACGAATGTCGCCAATGAATGAGTTTCAGATTTTTGTATTTTTTTTTTCAGTTAGCTTTATTCAATTTTGGAACTGAATGCGGTCCCAGCTGGAATGGGCTTCAGCGTTAAATGAAAATTGTTATCTATTTGTAATTTCTGTATTTGCAAGCTCATTTTTGCAGAGGGTGTTGGGGGAGTGGGGGGGGGGGGGGGGGATTTATGTTGACTTTGCTCCTTTGGATAATTTTAAATCTTTCGGCCACATTTTTCATCATTTATCATTTCATCGAAAAGAAACCAAAGCCAAAATGACTGACAATGAGTGAGAAGTGGGTGCGGTGGTCGGGGGTGGAGTGGTGAGGTTGTGGTTACACGCTTGGTGAATGGGGAGCAGGAGAAGTGGTGCGGGTGGGGTGGGGATGGGGGTGTTGCGCGAATGAGCCCGATGACTGACGTTCCCACACAGCCAGACGGACGATTGATGAGTGGATACACACAGAGAGAGAGTGAGAGAGAGAGAGAGAGAGAGAGAGCAATGTCGCCGTATGCCGCAACGGGTGGGGGTGGGGGTAAATTACGCTCACGCTCGCTCACACAGCGAGAGATAAATTACGAAACACTTAAGTTGGATTTTCGAGATTTTTATCGCGCCATGGATTAAGTGACTACGCTTGATGTGGTTGTTGTTGTTATTGTTGTTATTTTTGTTTTTGCTGTTGCTGTTGCCACCTTTTGTGTGGTGCTTTGGTGTTTTGCTGATGGCATCGCCTGCCATTTTGGCCCGCTCCGGGGTTGGGGCTGAGCAAGTGAAAAATGTGCCAATTCATTTGGTTTAAATTAGCGACCTCCGCTGCGGCGCAACAGTCAGTTCCGCAGCGGATGTTGCTCTACTGGTTGTTGTCGTTGTTGTTGCTCATTTATTTGTTGCGACCCGGGCGGTCTCTCTCTCCCTCTCCCTCTCTATCTCTCTCTCGCTTGCTGATAACTGTGTGCAAAATTCGGGTTTGATTAATGCGCGCAGATAAGCGCGATAAATTTCATTAAAAATTGCACGGCAATTCATAAAAAAACATACACCAGAAAAAAGAAACAATCTGCAAAATGAGTTGCAAATTATTTATGAGCAACGATGCGGCTTGGGCTAATTGAAGTGACAGATAAAGAGCGAGGAAGAGGGAGATGAAGGGGAAATAAGAGCAGGTAATTTGTGTTTGAGCTTTGCTGCAGCCTTAGCTTTACCGTTGCAATGCGAGCTTAAACAATGCTGCTGCTGCTGGTGCTGTGTGCACTAATCAAATTTAAAGCAGAAACGTAAACGTAAACGTAAACGAAAACGTAAACGAAAACGAAAAGAACAAAAAAAAAGTACCTCGCACCAGCTAAAATACGTGAGAACGAACGAACGCAAAAAGAGTGTGAGAGAATGGCAGCTGAACTGCACTCTATGTGTGTGTGTGTGTGTGTGTGTGTATGTGTGTGTGTATGTGTGTAAATGGGGAAAGGGAGCTTTCATGCACAATACACAGACTCATTTACTCTCGCAGTTGGGAGCGTCACTGGCTCTCTCTCTCTCTCTCTCTCTCTCGTGCTCTCGCTTTGACTGCAGCAGCCTGGCCATTGCCGTTTTCTTGTCATCGCAGTCGTGCATTCGGACGATGCGATAGGTGAAGCCCGCAAAAAAAGGCGGGTCCATTGCCACGACAACCATAAAATGCACAAAGTACACATACACAAAGATAAGAGAAATAAAAAGCGAAACGCAGCAGCCGCAGTAGCAGCAGCAGTAGCAGCAGCGACGTCAGCAGAGCAACAAGAAAAAACGAAAACGAAAGAATGAAGCCAAATGACGTTCAGCAAATTTACGATGGTCGTTTTTTGGTTGTTTCTCTCGTTGTTGTTGTTCTTGTTGTTGTTGCTGGCGCTGCAGATGATTGGAGAGCAACGGGTTTTTTTTTTGTATATTGTTGGATGCTGTTTGCCGCCATTTTGTGCGATTAGCGGCGTTGCTCTCTCATTCCACACATTTCGCACTTCTTTTTTCAATTTGCCAGTTTCCGCAGACAGCAGGGCAGGGGGGGGGGGGGGGGGGGGGTGAATCTGGGAAAGGTTGGTCAACTTTAAGCCATTACTCATGCATGGAACTGGGAGAAATAATCGATAACTGCATTGAACAGTTGATAATCCAAAATCCTATTACTGCATGAATTAAATCTCTAAATTAATTAATTGATCTATATACATGTGTGTGTGTGTGTGTGTATAGTGTACATATATATTTGAGTGGCAAGCGTGGTTTATTCTGATATGAACGATGACTGACTTTGTATTCTAGTTTAAGGCAAGCCTTCAATCGTTTGTGTTGTTGTTGTTTTGTTTTCTTCTTTTCTTACATTTTCATTTCCATTTGCCACAACTCTTTCGAAACTCAACACTCAATTTTGATGCGAAAATAGTTTTTGCTCTTGGAACTCTGCCCATCGGCTTCCATTGTTGAATTGAATACATATGAAATGCCTTTTTCGTTGCCTACTTTTGAGCGTCTGCCAAAAAGAATTCGTTTTTAATTAATTAAAATGCATACTTTTGAATTACTTATTAAAGTAAAGCGTATGTAACCGTCGACGTGCCTAGAATAACAGTTATTTATTGTTTGATTTTTAATGTAATTCATAAATAGCTAAATCGCAAGTTTGATTTTGTAGCCGATTTAAGATTTCCAGCTTTGCAAAGATCATTGCCAATGCTCTGTACACTATATGTTCTCAATCCCAGTCAAATATTCCCTAATACACTTTCGTAAGCATGTGTTGCAACAATAATTATAATTATGATAATAATAATAGGCTTTGCAAATTATTATTGAAATTCTGATTAAATTGCGCCAGCCGATTCGAATCGATTGCTTTAGCTAATTGCACCCTCGACCCCCCCATCACTCCCACCACGCATTCAGGAATACAGTCTGGCTGTGATTCGGTAGATAAGGAGTGAGACTGGTCGGGGGGGAGTAAGGGGGTAAGGGCGAAACAGAAGCAGGAGCAGAAAGCAGAAGAAAACTAAATGAATGAAGGAAAGGCGCGTAAATCGCGGCAAACAATTGTGCTGAGAAATATGTCATAAATTTTGGACGCATTGCAAGGGGGGGTGGCCAACAACAACACGAGGGTGTGCGTGGGAGAGGGGTAGGTGGGGATGGGGATGGGCGGGTCCAGTAAGCAGCTGCGTCGCTGGCTGGCTGGCTGGCTGGCTGGCTGGCTGGCTGGCGACAATTGCTGGCAATTAAAATGTGGCGCATTTGCGAATGCGCCCATTGACAACAGCAACAACAACAGCAACAACAAGAAAAGCAACAGCAACGCTTCTTCTACTTCTTCTACTTCTTCATCTTCAGCTGCGTCTTCATCTGTTCGTTTGTGTTGTGTGTGCTCCATTCGTTTTGGCCAACCATCGGTGGTTTCTTCTTCTTCCTCCTCCACTGCCCCCCAACCCACGTTCATTGCTATTGTTGTTGTTGGAGCTGTTCGCTGTCATTGGCATTGTTAATGAGAATTTCTTGTTTTAATGAAAACAAATCATTGAGTGTAAAAGACTTTGGATTTTATTTTTCATTTCCGTGATTTTGTTTGTGCATTTAATTAAGAAAATGGAATTAACGCATTTCACTTCAGACCAACAACAATAGGAACAACCGCTGCCCATATCACCACCACGCCTCCCCCTCCCCTCGCGTACCCACCCCACTTCTTCTCAATGTCACTAAAATTTCAGTTTGAAGCATTTTTTTTTTTAGCTTTTGTATAAATATATATATATATATACATATATATATATTTTTCTTATTTTTTTGTTATTGGCTTTAACGCGGGGCGTGTGGCATTCAATACAAGAACAACAATGAAGGATTTAAGGGATGGGCATGTTTTGTGGGGCAAAGGAATACAAAAAGAAGAGGAAGAAAACATTAGGCACTTAAGTAGCTTATGTTATTGATATTTCGATAAGAAAATGGGAGGAAAACGAACGAAAAAAGAAAGTAAATAAACAATTGAGACTCCGGCGTACTTTAAATATCCCGTAAGGCATTTAAAATTTCGCAGTTGAATTGGAGCAAAAATCGGATTAAGCAGAACTCTAAACTTGACCTTTATTATTATTTGCATATCGCTTCGATTTCATTAGAATAAACACACAAAATAAAAACAATAACTGCGGCTGTGCAACAGCCGATAAGAAACTCTTATCCACCTTTATCAAATGAGATAATGAGATAATCTTTATAAACCTTAGGTGACCTGACAACTCTTCAAATCTTACCTGAGTCGGGCATTTGTTGATTAGTCCTTGCTATCCAGCAAAAAGTAGGGCATTTATAGCATTCCAAACAGAAATTAAGTAAATTTACCAAACACTTCTCAAAATTATAAATAGGATTTCAAAAACATATTTAAGTGTGAGATTTAAGCTGGAATTTAAAGTTTTTTTTGTTTTTTTTTTGTGCAGTCTAAGTGAAACTTACTTGCGGCTGTTGCAATGCTGAAGTAGGTGCCTCCTCCCCAGTCTGCCCCCCCCACCACCCTCTCCTCTCCCTCTCTCTGACAAAACGAAAGCCAAATGGTATTGCTGTAAAATGAAAATCGCGCATAAAATTTGAGCCGAAGCAGCTGCGACGCAAGTGAATTAATTTGAATTAATTTAAACAGTGAGTGGTCCATGAAGATGTCGAGAGTGGTGATGGTGTTGGTGGTGGTGGTGTTGGTGGTGGGGGTGTTGGGCATGCAGCCTGTACCACTGGGAGCGGGGATAGGGTGTGTGTGTGTGGATTGTATTTAAGTAACTGCGCCAACACTTGGCGCATAGCAAACAAAACAAACTCGCACAGCGAAGAGAGAAAAGAAAGAAAGAAATGAAAGGACGAGATTGAGACATTCTACAAGAAAACATTATCCCCAAACACACACACACACACACGTCCCGAAAAGTCGAATTTAAAAATATATATGTGTGTGTGTGTGTTTTTTATTTGCATTGCAGCTGGCAACTGCGAAAGCAAGAAACGCACATTGGCAACACTTATCCTTTACCATTCACAGTTGAGAATTGCCAATTTCGCCAGAATGTAATTTATGGAATGCTCGAGCAAAAGCTAAAAGACTCATTTATTGAATTTTCAAAGTAGCAAAATAATTATGTAGCGCAAAAGAATGTTAGAATATAGGAAAGCATATCAAGATAATGCTAATACAGGGAGAAAAGTAATATTTAGAGAGAGAGAGAGAGAGAGAGAGAGAGAGAGAGGCATAGAGATGGAAAGAATGGAATTGAAACAGAAAGATGCAGTTGAAGAGAAAAATATAGAGAAGAAGGCGCATAATTGTGAATCAGAAGAGTGTAAAATGAACGGAATTGCAGAGAGAGAGAGAGAGAGAGAGAGAGAGAGAGCGAGAGAGTGGGGGAATGAGAGAGAAAGAAAGAGAAGCAGCTCGTGACACGGATCGGATATATTTTATTTGATTAGCTTAATTACATACAAAAATTATATTCAACGAGCTTACAATGCCATTCAATTAATTTGTTAAAACGCTTACGAACACAAAGAATAAAAGTCTCAAGATGTGCATTTGTAAGGCTTACATTTCTTTCGATTTAATTCACGGCTTATCTTATGTTTGATTCACCTCGATTTCAATTGCTTTCATGCCACTGTGCCGCACAATATTTTTCAAATGTGGTAATTTGGTTTTCTTAACGCGTTTCTTTTCCGAACCAGATCTCAAGCATATTTGTGGCAAGGGGGTTGGCAGCTGGGTGGACGTCTTAGGTAGCACCTGCCCGACGCAATAATTTCAAATTGGCAACCGGCTGTGTGTGTGTGCATAAATTGCATATGTATGAGATTTATGCTATTTAAAATGTGCTTAAAATGGCAGCGCATTAAAAAAGCGTGAAATTGTTTTGTTTTGGATTTTAGATTTGACTGAGCCAACAGCAAATGGAAAAATGTTAATGAATGCGAGAGAGACGCTCAAGTGGATTTTGGATTTGTGCTGAACCCACAATAAACGAAAACAAAAAAAAAAAAACAGCAAGAAAAACAAATAAAGAAAAAATTTGGGATTTTCACTTTGGCTTCTTAAATGAGTGTGTGGCGGCATTATAATGCACATGGCATACACACACACACACACACACACACGCAACGAGACTGAAACAGAAGTAGAGAAGCCTAAGCACACTCACACACACACACACACACACACACACAAACACACACACACACAGATGTTCAGCTGTAACCTCAAAAGAGGTTTTCACGCCTGAACATTTTACAACTGCAGGCGGTTTTTCAATTTTTGGTTACTACTCTGCAAAAAAGCCCGTACCAAACGGGGTGCAACGCCCGAGTGGGAGGGGGTGGGGGGGACCATTTGGCCACACGCTGAGTCCAAGTGGAGTGGGAAGGTGACCAAACTGGAATCCAAATGCTGAATGTGCTTTCAAGCCATTCGGACATTTGTGGACCCTTCTGTAAGTGTTACTTAATTTGTGTATGCGCACTTTGCCACGCCCCTTTTGACCAACATGGATTTCGACCGCAAAACAGTGGCGCGCCAAACTGTTGGAGATAGGGTTGAGAAGGTGGGTCGCTGAGCGCAGGGGGGGGGGGGGGGGGGTCTATAGTAGAGGAGGTTTTACTTTTGGCCTGTGCAAAACCAAAGTTAAATGCAGCATAAATAATGTGCGTGTGTCCCAAAATGGAATGCACCCCAACCCCTTTCCTGGCTGCCAAAATGTCACATTTAAAGTGTTGGTTAAATTTAACAGGAAATCGCTCATCTTTTCAGCATTAACTTAAAGTTAGCCGGAAGGCGTTTAAAGAGTGCTTCATGTCAAAGAGATAGATAGAGAGGGAGAGAGAGAGAGAGAGATGGAGAGCGATAGAGAGAGAGCGAGAGAGCCTTGTTCCTGACCTTGCCCGATTTTGGCAACTGTGGCAAAGAAAAACGGCAAGGAATCATATGCTGATAAGGAGGAAGGCGGGGGAAACCCCAAAAACCTAAAACAAAGTTATACTTTACAGACGTTTAACACAGTCCAAAGAGAGACAGAGAGAGACAGAGCGACTACAAATAGAGAGAGACAGAGAGAGAGAGAGAGAGATTGAGAGGGAACGCTAAAAACTTTACTTTAAAAGTTTGCCAGCCGCCTGCGCACCCCTTTCAATAGCCGCCGTTGTCGCCCGCTCGCGTCCTCAAACTAGATCCCGCTTTTGGCAAGCGTCGTCTGTGCGTTGTCTGACTATATCTCTATCTCTATCTATATCGCTGTCTCTGACTCAGTCTGCGTCTGTCTGTCGGCCTCTCGGTCTGTCTGTGTTTCTGTCCCTGTCTCTGTCTCTGTCTGGTTGCCTTTTTAAGTTTCTGCCTTTCCGCAGCAAAGTTTCGTAGTTAATAATAAAAATTAAAACTTTCGCGCCGGCAAATAATAACAATGAAAAGAGATAGCTACAACAAATGTTCGCTCGCGCCCTCTCACTCTCTCTCTCTCTCCCTCTGGCTAGCATCTCTCGCTCGCTCGCTCTTTGCACGCGCTCAGTTTAATGTGCGCTCAGCGCTTGGCTTTTTCTGCAGCTGCTTGTTCTTCTCCTTTTTGTCGCTTGTTGGCCCAATTTCGTTGCCAACTTTTGTAAATTTCTTAAAGACTTTTTCGCTTGTGTTTGAGAGTTTTGGGCTTTCACTGCTTCACTTTTTGTTGCCTTAATTAAAAGTGTGCGAATAGAGACCAACCCACCTCCAACTCCAAAAAATAGAAATAAAACATATGCACACGCCAGAGAGAGAGGGAGAGAGAGGGAGAGAGGGAGAGAGGGAGAGAGAGAGAGTGCAATGCACTGCACCACCCCCACGACATCCACCCGCTTTCCAATCCCCACGGTGCTTGTCAGTTGAATGTTTCGCATGCTTCTGCACATAAATTAGCGGGTAAAAGCCAAAAGCGTTGCCAGCCAAGCATAAATTGAAAAGGAGAAGGTTGGTGGTGGGGAGTGGGGGTGGTGGTGTGCACCACCTCAACTACTACGAGTACTACTACGGAACTTGCAGTCAAAATGCGCGCTTCCTGCACCAAAACGACAACTTCCGGCTGCAGGACTAGCACTGCAGCCCCCTGCCCAACGCCCAGCCAGACTGACTGCCACTGACTTTGTGGCAGGCGTCGCACATCAACAGCAGCAGCAGCAGTAAAGGATTCTTCATCTTACCGTTAGTTACGAAGCTGAGCCTTTCTTCCGACTGCATTTGCATTTGCATACAAAGATAGAAAACAATATGAAAAGACAGTGTGCTGAACGGCAAAATACCCTGTAGTTAACCCCACATTGTCAACTATCTCAGTAAGCAATTAGTCAATAACCAAGTTGACTAGCTGGCAAAATAAAATATGAATGCAACTTGCCAAAAAAATAAACAAAAAAAAACGTAGCTTTTTTAATTGTAATTAAAATCGAGTTGATTATTTGCTCAATTGCAGTATACTCCTTTTGTGGCCATTCGTCATGTGTACAGGGTATGCAGAAACAAACAAACGAACAGCAGACTGATGAACATTTTCGGGATAGTCACCGCACTCCGTATGCGCATAATTACCCAATTAAACTAAAATTACGTTGCGTGCTCAGACATGTTAAAAGCCTTTTGCAGACAGACACTAGTCTATTCGCACACATATATATATATAGATATGTATATAAATGTTCAGTCGGTGTTACCTGGCTAAACCTAAAAACATGAGTTTCGTTTTTACGCGATTCCTTGAGATTAGCGACGATGAACTGCAAAGGAGAACTCGGCGACCTTAGTTCAACAGTGGTTGGCGGGGGGTGCCATTATACATTGCATGCATGTGTGTGTGTGTGTGTGTGTGCTACCAGTTACTAGTGGCAGTAGTGGCTAATAGGCAACATAACTATAAATAATTGGCAAGCCAAGCAATTCGAACTATTTATCCTTGAATGGGGTCCTTTTCCCTTGACTCGTTGCGCTACTTGCTACTTTTTCTTTTGTCTAATTGTTTATTTATGAGTGCTTGAGTGCGTAATAAAATTACACAATATTTGCACACTCCCGCACACATGAGTGTGCCAATGTGTGTGTGTGTGTGTGTGGGGTGTGCGCTCAGTCACTAATAAAAAAAAAAGAACAAAATCACTGGACATGATTTCGTTTCCGGCGAATTGATGCCATTGGGCCAAACAAAAAAGTTGAGTGCGTAACGGTACATAAAGCACGATTACAGGCGGCGGCATGGGGATGGAGAGGAAAACAAGTTGTAGAAGAAGTGGCAGGACACCAACAACAGCAACAACAACAACTGTTGGTTGAGCACATGTAACAAGCACATCAAAGCGCATTTGCTTCAATTTACTAAAACACCAACAAAAAATCACACAAAAAACAACCAACAAAAAAAAACAATCAGCAAAAGAACAGTTCGGTAAAATACCCTGTAATTACAAAATAAAGTGCGTTTCATACAGAGTAATATCCTAGTAAGTGTGTGTGTGCTATGAGCACTTTAAACCTTCCCAAATAATAAACAAAATTTTTACTATTTATTTGATTATTTGTATTACTTATTTATATTCAACCGCATGCGTCTATTTACCGTTCTGACACTTTTTTAAATTTAGCCGAATTATTTAAATTTTAAATCGAAAGGCCAAAAGTATGCTCTAAAAAATTATAAAACAAAAACTTGGGAACCCAGTGTAATCTATAAGAATATTGAACGAAGATATACCCTTTGTTATAGAAGTGTGACAGCTATCACAAGCATACCCTTTCAATCATGCCTTTTAGAGGGTATTGTGAGATAAACGTCTCTGCTTGGACATCTCCCAGATATGGTTGCAAGTGATTTCGGCTACAATAATAGAGTGAGTGAATCTCAGTTTCTAATGTGAGGAGAGGGAGAGGGCAGGGGTGCGTGGCAACAAGAGGAAGAAAGAGGAAACAAAAAAAAAAACGGCTTATAAATAAATTTGCCTCACTTAACGTGACCAAATTGTTATCATGATGATATGTGTTAAGATTAAAAGGACTTTCTTGTCGCTGGGGCCCCGCGGCCAAAGGGCCAAAACACACACACACACACACACACACATACACACAGAGGCAGAGGGGTGCACTTGGCCAACAGCTTAACCCCCCTCTGCACCCTGCACCGCCGGCCTTTGGGTCACTGCTCGTTTGGCTGTCGTGTTGAAACAGTCAACCGCAGATTCAGTTTGATTTTTTTTATTCTTCTGCCATTTTTCTACTACAATATTTTTTTATTTCACATGCTGATTTCATCTCGGAGCCATATAAATATATTTACAACGAGGAACTAGTGGGCGGGCAGGAAAGTGTAGGGGATGGGGGCAGGGCTTTGGCTTTGGATATATATACGTTAGCATAAACAAGGATGTAGTCCTTGAGCATTGTTCATGGACGGACTTTTACGCTGATTTTTATTTCGCAGCAATAAATTTTTATGCGCCAGCCACTTCATAATTCGCTTAAGCGTAAGACATGAAACCAACCACCAAATGCTATAAGGAAAATGTACGGCAAGAAGAAGAAGACTCCCACCCACACCCACAGAGACGCCTCCCCCCCACCCGCCGCACACCCCCTCCACTGTAATTGATATGCGGCATTGTCCTGGACTAGAAATCACTGGCCCGCAGGCTCACACACACAGAGGACACTTTATCATGGGAATATGCCCGGCTTGAGTGGGGGCCTTGACTAAATGGACGCAAGGGGGTTGGAGTGGGAGAGGTATATGTGTGTGTGCGTGTGTAGTAGAGAAGGCAGGCGTGGGGGTGGGGGGTGCAGTGCAGTATATGCAAATGGCAGCGCTTAAAACTATAAACAAGTTGGCAAGCTTATCGCACGAATGAGCCGACTGACTACCCAGCGGCGTTGCCAGATTGCTGCAGACCCTCACAGAGAGAGAGAGAGAGAGAGATAGACAGACAGAGACAGAGAGAGAGGGAGAGAGAGAGAGAGAGAGAGAGAGACAGAGTGCGAATGATGCTGTTAGTGTGAATGGGTTTTAATTGTCACACTGACGAAACACAAATTCTTGCACATCAGAGAATTGTTCCGATACATATATCGCATATATATTTATATATGTATCATATATTATGCATAACTTTTTTTTTTTTTTTTTTTTTTTAAATAACAGTTATATTTTAAACATTAATCAACATATTCAAAGCAAAAACATAAAACATTGATTTGGAACAGAATGAATAATAGCAGTGAATTACAATCTATAACATAAACATAGAACAGGTCTTAGCAGTTAATAAATAACATCAAATATTACATTTGTGGCACATTTGAAATCCATGATTCTTACGGGTCTATCTTTTTGTCTTTTTATCTGTCTTTTTTAACTTTTGTTTACTAGTATTATTATTGTTTTTTTGGGAAATCGATTTCCATTCGCAGAACGTGCAAAGTTATCGATAAAATAAAATAAAATAAAATTACATTTGAAATTTGCATTGCCAGACGGAATGACAATTTATAGAAAAAAGTGTTGCATATTTTGTGGTGCTTTCTTCAACGTACTCATTGAAGTAATTCCCAAAGGGTTCTGGCTTCGAGCAGGGCAATACGGGTCTATCTTTTTGTCTTTTTATCTGTCTTTTTTAACTTTTGTTTACAAGTATTATTATTGTTTTTTTGGGAACCCGATTTCCATTCGCAGAACGTGCAAAGTTATCGATAAAATAAAATAAAATAAAATTACATTTGAAATTTGCATTGCCAGACGGAATGAAAATTTATAGAAAAAAGTGTTGCATATTTTGTGGTGCTTTGTTAAACGTACTCATTGAAGTAATTCCCAAATGGTTCTGGCTTCGAGCAGGGCAATACGGGTCTATCTTTTTGTCTTTTTATCTGTCTTTTTTTAACTTTTGTTTACAAGTATTATTATTGTTTATGTTTACTTTTGTTATTTACATTTGTTTTTTTTTATATTTGTTGATTTGTTGTCTTAATTTAACTTAGAATTTAAAAAACAAAAATGGTAAAATTTCTTTGAAAGTTGGATTTAAAAAATGTTAGCAAATATTGATAATTCAGATATGTTAATCTCCCAAAAATTTAGGCTTAAATATAAGCGACACTTGGCTTAAACGATGTTTAACAACTCATTCGCTCAACTTGCATTTTGATTTCAAAATCTTAATTTTTTAAAATGCAAACTTTTACTATTGACATTGACCAATAAAATAAGACATAGATGTTATATATATATATAAGCTTTTCGATGTTGTGCAATTGTCTCTCAATTGAAGTGTATTCAAAAACGTCCTCGCATTTCAACTTTGATTGCTGTAAAAGCTTTTTAATTGCCGAGCGACGGGACGGCCGAAGCAGCAGCAGATGACAAACAATGGCAGTAACAATAACAACAAAAATAACAGCAACAACAACAAGTAAACCAACAGCAACAGCGACAATAACTAAAAAAGCTACAAAAACAAAAAAAAGCAGCTGCAAATGTGTGCAAATTTAATTAATTTTCGAAAAAGCAAGATAAACGACAGCCATGTGTGTGTGTGTGTGTGTGTGTTGGTGTGTGTGTTGTAAATCCTTTTTTACTCAGCATAATTAAAAAATATGAGTAGCACAAAATTAAAAATCCTAAATCAAATTTTGCTACGCGCTTTTCACAACCGAAAGTGTGAGTGAAATGCCATGACACATGTGCGTGTGTGTGTGTTGATCTCAAGGGTACAATGTCGTCGGGGTTAAAAATAATTCAAATGCTTTTGCAGCTCATTACGTGTGCTAGCCCCCCCCGCCTCTCCACAAACACCCTGCCCCATGGCACAAAAAACCCGTAGGTTCGCTTTAAGCAAACACACACGCCCCCGCTACCGCCTTCCTGCCACGCCCATGTGTTTGCTTGGCCCCAGCAACACAGATCAGGCCAAAAAATAAAAATAAATAAAATAAAGAAAATGAGTAGCAGGCAGCAGCATTTGAACATTTTCCAATTTTCCCGAAAACCCTTATCATAAATTAAGAAGTGCTCGTCAAAAACTGTCTGTCCCCGGCAGAGAAGGGGTTACGCAACCGGGGTGGGTGTGGTTGGTTGTGTGTGCTTTTGTGTGTGTGTGTGTGTTGTTTGCTCCGACTGACAAAATGAAGATGCGGGCCATGAGAATGTTGATGAATGCTGCCGGCAACAACAACAGCAACAACAACAATATGAATGAAAAAAAACAAAACCAAAATCAGAAATCAGAAATCTGACGAACGTCTTGAGATGCAAAACGGGTTTTTAACCAACAACAGTGAGGGCGTGGGTGGGGGTGTGGGTTGAGGGGTGCGGCCTGGTCGGGCGTATGCTTGAGCTAACGGGTTAGCAGACTGGATGCTCAGGGCTGAGCCTTATGCTCGTTGTCGCTTATCACAAGACGGGCGGCGTCATGAGATCCGCTAATGTAGCTGCGGGTCGCAAAAATGAGGGGCGCGGGATGGCGGAGATGGCGAGGGGGGGATGGTTGGGTGGGTGGCAGGGGGAGTGCTGCCTGCTATAGCGGTCTAATCAGCAGACGAGCAAACAGCCGCAGTGCTAGATAACGTTAGCAAACGCACCCACTGAGACAGGGACATAGAGAGCGAAGGAGGAAGAACGATGGCGAGAGAGAGAAAGAGGGAGAAGGGGTAAGGGGTAAGGGATTTTTAAGCGGCTAAAGGTGGAGGGGGCGAGAGCACCACAAAAGCAAATCCTTTTGTCTTTCAAATAGAAAACAGGCAAAAAAGCAAACGCCCCAAGAACACTGCTATCAAAAGTCTAACGACTGCAACATACACTGTTTGTCTGGAAACGGACAATTTACCTCTCTTTGCTTAAAATATAATTTTGAAACGGAAAAATTGATAAACCTATTGAAAGTACGAACAACATTGATTTGAACTACCTAAAATTAATTTTTTTAACTTTTGGCTTAAAGACTTTTAACTCAATTGAATTTGGGTACTTGCTTGGCGAAGTGGACAACAATATTTGTAGTTTTTTCCTTTTTCCTTTTCTCTTTTTGTATTAACTATTTGTCTAATTGTATAAATACAATAATCATGACTGGCATTAAATGATATATAACAAATTTATATAAGTTTTAAACTACACTTTTGGTTTTGGCGAGATGCAGAAGAAGTTCACTGAACGTTCTTCCTCCGAAAACCGTTTTGAAATATTTTGATTGAAATTATGAAATCTGCACACTATATAGTACATACTATATGTATATATACCAATCTATATGCCAAGTTAAAGTCGCTAGATGAACGGGCAATGCTTTAAATCCAACTACGCAGAGTATGCAAAAGGGGTGCTGGTGGCGGGGGCTGGACGGGGGCTGGGATTGGGAAGGCCGGGGCCAAGAGGCGCGGTGCGTAGGCACACATCACGCATCTGTAATCTTTCAAGCAACTGTGCTCCCTGTGCCCCTTCCACTGCTAACTCCACTGCCACTGCCACTGCCACTTTTCAAGTGAAGGCTGAGGCTGAGGCTGAGGCTGCCTCACCCTTATCGGGCTACGAGCTGCGGACTACGGACTGTGGCACTGGCACTCAAGCTCGAGCTCAGGATGGAGTAGTCAGTGCTGGGCTATAGGGGTAGGCTGGGGTTGCTTGTGGGTGGGGTAAGGGGGGGAGGGAGGGGGTGGACGTTTCTGACTCCTGTGTATATTATTTATGAAAATCGTCGACGTTATCGGGCACTCTCAAATATTTACAACCAAAAGCTTACGGTTGCCATAATTAAAATTGTATCCGAAATGTGCTCAAAAGCACCCACCCCCACCTCCTCGCCATACTCCCATCTCATCCTCACGTCATACCCAAAATTTGCCTACCACAATGAACCCTTTAAGTGTGCGACTGTTTGGCTAGCGGGCGGGGCTGGGCGGGGAGGCGTCAGGCTACGCACGCTATCAGCCCTGCACCCCACGGCGTTCAGGGAGGGGGTTAGGGGGTAAGGTGAGGTGGAGTGGGGGTTGGCGCTGTCTGAAGTAAAAATAAGATTTTATGGCTTACTTTTCATAATTTAAATGGCGCTGTGTTTTCAGCTTTTCGCGTTTACTTGTTAAATGCAAAACGTTTTAAAGGCATCAAGCAACAAATCCATCTCCAACTCCTACTCCAACCCTGTCTGTACCCCTTGCCCCTTGAATGTCGCTTGGAGCGTATGCCTCCGCGCCACCGATTGGCGGCATGTTAATCGCTTGGCTATAGACTGAAAGCGCATTTTGGCCACGTTTTTCGAAAGCGAAGCAAAATCCATCAATTCAATTAACCAGCAAAAAGGCAGGAGTCGACTTTCGTCCTTCTTATCTTTCAGATTTGCCACTTAAAAGCGAAA